>PVJC01006779.1:0-53723 GCA_004026665.1 Murina feae | reverse complement strand
AAAGAGACTAAACACATCATCAACCGCATCAGCGCCCCAGTCACTTTTTATCACATTATCCTGTTTTAGTTTTAGTTTTCCACTGTTCCTTCCTATCATTACCTGATGATGTTTTTGTTAGGTTGCTGAAGGAGGAAGGCACGAGGCCAGAATGGTGAACGATTACGAATTTATTCGATCACCCGCACACCAGGTAGATGAGCCTGGATGGCTCCAGAACCCAGTGCCAGGAGTCAGCGGTTTTTAAAGGACTTTCGGCGAGCTTTTTCTGGGCGGAGACCTCTTTATACATACCTGGAGGGGAGATAATGGAATGTGGTCGCAGCAAGTGAAATGTGGTCTCAGCAAAGGGAATGTCCATAGTGAAATGGCTTAAAAAGCCAGTCCCTGGGGCAGAGGTATTGATTCAATTCTTTGATCAGACCTAACAACTTTATTTTTATTTCTTTATTCCCCCTTTTACCACCATTAGAATGTGTGGACACAAAGGGGCCACATGTCCTAGCTGATTTGGCTCAATGGATGGAGCGCTGGCCCCATCAATGTCACATGCCTGGTTGCTGGCTCGATTCCCCAGTAGAGGGAGTGCAGGAGGCAGCCGATCAGTGGTTCTCTCTCATCATTGACGTTTCTATCTCTCTCTCTCCCTCTCCCTTCCTCTCTGAAATCAATAAAAATATTTTTTTAAGAAGGCGGGAGAGCGGGGGGCACATGCAAACCTGACTAGGTCAGGGGAAGCCTGCATGGCAGCCTTGCAAACTCAGAGACCTAACGTAAACACAAAGGATGATTCATGTCCTGGGCCGGCATCTTCCCTGACAAAGGTCAGTCTTTACCCTAACAGCCCATTGTCCTTTGGCATCTATGATAACATATCTTTGGAATGTCACAGCACAGCTAGGCAGAGACCACAGAGTCCCCTCATTGTTATTGAATTAATTGTTGACTGTTAACTATCCTGCACCCACAAAAGAAGTGTATGTCTATCATTCTACTTTTTATCCAATCCCAGAGATTTCACCGCTTTGCTTTCTCCTAATCTATCACCGGAGGATTTTATGTAACCCACTTACATCTCCTCTTTCGATTGTAATGTATAGGATAAGGTGCAAAACTGCCCCTCTCCGGAGCATATTCACAGGTTTGGACATATCTTACGTTGCCAAATGTTAAGTTCCTCGAAAGCAAGGATTTTGTTTGTCCAAAACTATATCCCACGTGGAGCGTTGCAGCCCAGGTGGAATGAGGAAGGCATTCTCTTTGATGGGGACAGAGAGTACAGCCAGAACAGGTTCTCAAAGCCCGCTGAGGTTAGGGGACATCTCTATTAGGGAGGGGTGGTGGCGAAGATATGTACGGCTATATCCAGAGGACTTGATCAAGTAAGCAAATAAATTCAAGATAATGGGAATTTCACTGTTAGAGAAGGGCGATTCAAATACGGAAAGGGAGCAAACTCTGTAAGAAACCTGCCTCCAATTGATCGCCATAGAACAGAAACAGCATGTGGCCAGGCCATTGCTGAGTTTCCCCAGAGCAAGCAGGATGTGGGGGGTGGGGAGAGGGTATGAGCTGTACACATGGCCGATAGCACATGTCCTAAGAAGGCTCCCCTAGACAAAGAGAGGTGGAGGCGACTGGAAAAGGCCTCAGCCCATTTTTTTAAATGACCCAATGGGAAACCGCAAGACCTCGGCGACCTATCAGGAAATAGGTGACCAAATAGTACTCAGCCAATTAGGAACCGGAGGAGGGTCTCAATAAATACGCTATGTTCCCTGCTCCACATGTGTTCCTGTGGGTGCCCACACTCAAGATTGTTATTAAAAGCCTCATTTTTGCCATGCTTCTGTTTCCTACGCTGTCTTTTGAAATTTGGACAGATGAGCTAATTTCTTATAATCTCACTGAGCCCTGGGGTGGTGGATTAGAATTGGAAGTATTGATGTGAACTCATGGTTTTCAAGGTATTTAGATAGATGGAGAGATACAAAATACATAGATAGATAGATAGATAGATAGATAGATAGATAGATAGATGATAGATATTATGTTACAGAATTTACCAGGCTACCGAAAAATACACAGGAGTACTAGGAGATAAACCCATTGATTTTCAGATGTTTCCCATGTACTAGTACAGTGACTGCGGGGAGATTGTTCCTCTCCAAATACTGAGCAAACTAATATGGAGGAAGCTCTCTCTTTATACCCTTTGATTTCTTTGTCCCCAAATATGAATGGGACTGCCAGACCTTTAGCAGGCTTTGCAAAAAGCTCCCATGTTGGGATGCGGGCAGTGAGACCACACCTAAAGGCCTGGCCTGGAGCCAGCGCTGTAACCCCTCTGCGGGTTGTGTACTGTTCATGGTTTATGGCCTCTGTAAAATGGGCATATTTAGGTAAACCGGTCTTGCAAGATCAGATTGTGGAGAAAGGGGCAGTGACTTAATTATAGGCTATGGAGAATGTACATCAGGTTACTGGCACAGATGCAGATCGCTAGCCCCCCCCCAAGCTCTTATTTTCCCCATCAGCTAGGTAGATGTGCAAGTAAATGTGGTTGTAAATGTGTGTGTGTTGTGTACGTACTAGTAAATGTGTGGGTGTACATTCCCAACTGTAACCACTGAGTGGGCCCTGGGACAGGGACGCCCTAATAGAAATGAGTACACTTAGTAACTGGATCTCAGTTTCGAAGTACTGATCTCCACTAAATGGGAATGGGACTCCTTAGATACTTAGAGAGCTGATTCATCCCTGGGACAGGGAAAGCGCAAGATGCCCCTGGGACATCTTTTCCCAGAAAGCAAGGAAATGATCAAAGAATGATGAGGACATGTCAAAAGAACCCAGAAGACCATTTGGAGAGGTTCCTACAAGCCAAACTGGGACTATTTGAACATCAAAACAAATAAGAAAAAGAATGGATCTAACCCACTGAATAACATAGGAAACCCTGAGTCCATAAATAAGTAAATGGATTGGCTGTTGAATAAAGAATGGAATATTTATATAAACTCTCAAATACTAACCAAATTACAAAAAGAATAAGAGTGATATTGAGCTATGGTTATGTAAGATGGAAGCTATCTGAAAGCTGCGGGGACTGCTCTACTATTTTTGCAATTTCCATTGAATTTATAATTACTACAAAAAATTTTTAAAAAATTAATAATAACTAAAAAAATAACTTTAGATTGGAGAGGCCTGGCCAACATCACACTAATCAAGAAGTGAAAGTCAGCCCTGGCCAGTTGGTTGGAGTGTCCTCCCGTACATGCAAAGGCTGTGGGTTCAATTCCTCAGTGTATACCTAGGTTTTGGGTTCGATCCTGGTTTGGATTCATACAGGAGGCAACTGATAGATGTTTCTCTCTCACATCAATGATTCTCTTATTTAATTAAGCCGTCGAAGAATTAAAGATTGAGCCCAATGGGAAATTAGACAGGCTTTATTAGGAGCAAACGGACGAGTCCACAGGCCCCGGGAAGTGAGAGGGGTCAGTGGAGCCCTAACCGAACTGGGCTGCGTTTTTAAGGCCTGGGGCAGGTAAGGGAGGAGAGGGGCTGGGTAGGAGGAAGTGGTCCTTGGAATGTGTGGAGCTTCCCCCCACCTGGGTGCTGCCGGCGCCAGGGGCTATGGGTGAGCAAGCAGTTTCAGGATCTCAGCACTGTTTCAGGAGTTTCTCATTATTGCCGTTTATAGTCAGGGCCGTCCGGCTGCACCTGGGGTGGGGAATGATCTATGACTCCCTGGCCAGGCGAATGCTTGGACAGCTTGGACATCTCTCTTTCTTACTCCTTCTTCTCTCTCTCTAAAAATCAATTTAAAAACACAACCAATACATATCCTCAGGATGAGGATAAAATACAAATATACCAAACTCCCTGGGTTTGAACCCCGGCTGTGCCACACACCAGATGTGTGAATTAACTCTCCACGACTCAATGCATCAGTGAAGTGAATATAATAATAGTACCTACCTCACAGTGTTGTTGTAATTAACAGAATGAATACATGAAAAAGGCTTAAAAAATAAGTGGCACATGACAAGGACTTATAAAAGTATTGTTGATTTTTTTATGTAGTCAAATGTTATGTTGAGTCATTTTAGGTACTATTTTAAATATATATTTATTGATTTTTTACAAAAAGGAAAGGAAAGGGATAGAGAGTTAGAAACATCGATGAGAAACATCGATCAGCTGCCTCCTGCACACCCCCTCCTGGGGATGTGCCCACAACCAAGGTACATGCCCTTGACCGGAATCGAACCTGGGACCCTTCAGTCTTCAGGCTGACGCTCTATTCTCTGAGTCAAACCGGTTAGGGCTAAGTACTATTTTAAAGAAAAACTTGTATTTGCCTTGGCTTCCAATTCCAGAAACGAAAATTAAAAAAAATAATCATTTTAAGTTTGGCTGATAAGATGCAACATTCAGATACCAAGCATTCCTCATAAAAGAAGGCACTGATGTTTCACAGTCATCCCATTTGCTCCTCACAACAACCTTAACATTATCCTCATTTCACCTACCTGGAAACAGGTTCAAAGGTGCCAAATGGTCTGCCCAAGCCCAGCTTCCTTTGTGCATTGATTTGCAAATGTGATCTGATGCCTACCCCACTGTTCTTTCAACAGAGCCCACTAACTGGCTGTTTCCCATTCGCTTACTCAGCAAGCCCCCACCAACACCTGACTTCCTCCAGTGACCCCCACTCTTCCGATGAGAATCCAGTTTGACTCCTTCCACAGAGTTCAAGTTTGTGTCTCCCATCCCTTCCTTCCATCCCAATCGCCACCACTCTGGTTCCACACTGACTACCTTTCACAGGGACTGTTGCTGCAGTAAGCTCCTAGCAAAAGTGCTAGTCCCCAACTCTCAACCCCGCAGAGGCTTCCCTTTGCTTGCTCCTTTCCCTGTTTGAGTTGAGCCAACCCACCGTGTTGGTTTTCCTTCCAAATCTCCCCTCCCATCCAGCCAAAAGGAATGCCCCACTATTCCTTGAGTCAGGATGTGTGTACAGCTTGAAATTTCTCTCTTCTCTTTCAGGCCGCTCAAGCTTCATGAAGCTGACCTTTATTCTGAAAATACTCGCTTCTCTCATTCCTCTCACCACCTCTCCCCACTCCATACCGTGCATTTAACTGTAAATTCTTTGTGGTTTTTTAAAAAAATACATTTTTACTGATTTCAGAGAGGAAAGGAGAGAGAGATGGAAACATCAATAATGGGAGAGAATCATTGATCAGCTGCCTCCTGCACGCCCCACACTGGGGATTGAGCCCACAACCCCGATAGGTGCCCTGACTGGGAATGGAACCATGACCTCCTGGTTCATAGGTCAGGTCGTAGGTCGATGTTCAACCACTGTGCCACTGGGCTGGGGTGCCTGTAAATTCTTTGAGAGCAGAAATCCTACCTTCTTTGTTGTTGATTAAAATGATTTCACACACAGGTACCGTTGATAAGTCCTACAACCCAAATTCCAGTGGGTTCAAGCACTCAGGGGCCTGGGTTAACAGGGCAAGGCACGTGGCACACCAGGCCCGTTTGAGGCAAAAACCAACCCTGGCCTATTTGAACCCAGTTCTCTTCCCCAAACTGTCATTTCTGCTCCAGTGCCCATCACGGGCTTCCATTTCCCTTTTAGAAGTTCTGGTAGCTGTCAGCAGATACCCGGAACAGGCACAGCAGTGAGAACATGCTGGAAACATTGGCTGTGTGAACAGCCTTTGTGCAGGAAAGAACATCAAGTCAACTGCCTTGTTTCAACATAAGAAATCAAGGCAACCAAAAGGGAAGAGACTCACCCCAGGTCACACAGCAAGTAGGAAACAGAAGTAAACCTAGGAGCGAGGCCTCCTGACCGCAGTTTTGGGCAATCTCCTCTGCACCTTGGAGCTACACTAAGGTGACCAGATTTTAACATTGGTAAAGTGGGACACCATTGACGGGGGTGGGGGGGGTGGGGGGGTGTCTTTTTTTAATTATTATTACTTAAAATATCACAAAGAGTAGTACATATGTCTCTTTTTTTTCTCCTTGATCTTCCCCTGTCCTCCCCTAGACTGGGGGGGGGGGTGTTATTGATTAAAAATTTGGTCTATATGGAGCAACAAAAATTTTCATAGAATGCAAAAATAGTATTGTAATATATTTTTTAAAATTTCAACATAAATACAATTTACAAATATAATAAATAAAATTATGTATAGTATTATTTTATTCTTTGGCATATTTCTCATTTTAGTGAATTTTTTTTAGTAGATTGCTGTCGTTGTTTAAAAGGTCATGAAAATTTTCACAAGAATTTGTTAAATTATATTTCACACATAAAATGGCTTTCAAAGTCTCAACACTTATTGTGATTTTTCTGATGTCCACACTTTATTTACTGTAGAAAAAACATGTTCAGTCGCAGCATTAGTTCCTGGTAAGGACAGCGCGTTATTATTTTAATTTTAATCCTATATTTCTTTCCAAATAATAACAATACTAACTTGTATTCTTTTTCCTCTGAATTTGCCATAACGTAAGTCGTGTCACTTTCAAGGCCAGCGCTAGACTTTTTGCCGCCACTATAAAATATAAATAATACGAGTACTGTCTGCTAAATTCAAGAAAATTTATGTATTTATGAAATAAATACATAAATTACTTACCTAAATTATCTGAATAGCTGATTTGTAATGACATCACTTGTTTAACTAGCTTACTATTGTGTATCGTCTGAGAGACAGTTACAAAATGTTTTCGTGGTTGCCAATCCCAAAAAATGCCATTGTTCATTAAGTCCAAACAATGGTGCTCGAATTCTAACAACTGATCAACAATGCGAACTTTGATAAGCAGTTCTCGATAATCAGTTCTCAACAATTATTTGTTATTATTAAAGTTTAACATTATAAACTTAACAAACAATATAAAACTCATATCCTCGCTAAATAGCCACATGGCCGCCGAAAACCGTATGTTCCCTTCCCGTTCTCCCGCCATTCCCTAGCTTGTCGTGCATTCTTTCCAAAATCGGGACTGTCCCGCCAAAAGCTGGACGTCTGGTCACCTTAGCTGCTACACGGACCTATGATTAGCAGCCTCAGCGTCTTCTTGTCACCGCTGAAGACACTGCCACCTGTTCACCGTTCCTTTTTCCCTCCCTCCTCACAGCCTCCGTCGCCCTTCCCACAACACAATCCCTCCTCCCCAGGTCTCAGTTCTCTCCGAGAAGAGAACTTCCACAGGCTGATCAATGGGCTGCTAACTAACCGAGAAGGTAGCCGGAGCCACCCACTCGTCTAGGGAAAGCAGCCTGGAGCTTCTGGGTTTCGAGCCCCGCCCCGCCCCGCCCCGCCCCGCCCACTAGCGTTATGCCCCGCCCCCAAGTGCGCCGGTCCCAAACACGCCTGCGGACACGCGGACACTTCCCAGCCGTGGGCGGAGCCGAATCCCCAGGCCCCGCCCTCTCCATAGGATCCACCCTACTGGCGTAGACAGTCAGAAGCCTCGTCCAATAACAAGGGAGGGGCGGCCGCTATGGCCCTATCCGCTGCGAAAGCACTAAAACGGCCGCCACTCACTGGTGGGCGCTGGATCTTGGTCTTTCCGGGTCCTTCCACGCCTCGCCACCGCTTCTGCCGAGCCTGGGCCCGGGGGCGAGCCGTGGAGCACCCTCTAACCGAGTAAGTCTTTGCCGGCGGGGGTGACCGCTGGGGGCGGTCCAGGGGCTGCAGCCGCCCCCTGGACAGAGGTGGGGATGGGGCAGGGGCGTGGGGGGACGGGGAGGGAGGAGCCGAGCACGTGGGTCGCCGGCCTGACCGCGGCGTGGGTGGGCGCGCGCGCTCGGGGCGAGCGGGGTTCTTGGACTGGAGGAGCCCGGTGTGTCCTGTCCGGTCGGTGCCGCAGCCGCAGGCACTGGGTCCGGAGAGGGCGGGAAGGGTAGGGGGGGGCAGGGCGGGGGAGGCGGGACTCCGAGTGTCGCTGCTCCGTTCGGACCAGAAGGAGCGCTTTTCTAAACCCTGATGCCTAAGGTGCCACCCAGCACCTTCCAGCGGCCGCACTGGGAGCCCTGGGCGGCGGTTTCCCTGGAAGTGAGGTTGCGGTTGGCTGCTTCCGCCAGGGCCCCCGTGCTGGGCACCGCAGATGCTTGGCGATCGTGAGGCTCCCGCTCACCGGTCCCGGGAGCTGGAAGGTAGGTAGCACCTTTGCAGACGCGGCGAGAGGCCCGTGGAGGTCGTCACCGGCCGGGGTCACGCCCCGAGCAGTAAGGAGCGGAGCCCAGGGTTGAACGCACTTTCGGGGTTGCGTACCGAGTGCGCTGGTGGGGCAGCCGCCTTTTCCGCGTCAGCCCCTGCGTGTCCAGAAAGCCTTCTGTCTCCCCACTTTCCCTACGAAACCGGGACACCCCCTTCCCCTCGATGGGCGTGGAGACATTGTCTTGCAAATCAAACAGCCAGAAGGAAAGAAAACATGTGTACCGACTTTCCGGAGAAAACAAAATTCCAAAGCCCCAGCCTCTAGTTTGAAATAATGGTGACAATCGTAGTTGGGCGCCCTGTGGTCACCAAGCCCAGGCGTCCTCGTTTGTAGAGTTAAAACAAACAAACAAAAAAAACCAAAACCCCACCCAGGGTGGGCACCGCCCGATCCTTGTAGAGGTCATTTTGTTTTCTGCTCCATAAACCGATGGCATCAGCACTTTCCACATTACAGGCCTGTAGTCTCTACAACCTTAATTCTCCTGTTGGATATTTAGGATTTTTTTCCCTCTGAAAGTGGATTTTTATTGGGATCCTTACCAACATAGCTCCACAAAAATGTCATCCCCCTCCAAATGTACATCATTGTTTTTAAATGGCACCATTATTTCATTTACTTATTTTTAAAATCTTTATTGTTAAAAGTATTACATATGCCCCTTTCCCCCTCCATTGACCTCTCCTACCCCAGCCCCGCCTCCACCCCCACCCCAAGCTTTCACCACCCTATTGCCTGTGCCCATGGGTTATGCATGTACCCATGAGAGTTCATTGGTTGATCCTGTCTTCCCTGCCTTCCCTCTAAGGTTTGACAGTCTATTCAATGCTTCTGTCTCTAGATCTGTTTTTGTTCATCAGTTAATGTTGTTCATTAAGTTATTTAGGATGTTTCTTTAAATATTACAGTACTGCTGTAATAAATCTTTTTCGCTTTTGAGGTAGAATTTACTTTTTGAAAGTGTACAGTTTGTAGTATATTCGGAAGATTGTGTGACCATCATGTGATACCTCTTATTCCAGAACATGGTCATCACTCTAAAAAGAAACCATATGACCCCAGTGCATCCCAGGCGCCTCGGAGCAGTGTGGCTGGGCTCCAGCCCCCAGCCCTGTGCTAGGCAGGGTGTTGGGGCCCGCCCTGCTGCCTGGGCAGCCCCACCTGAAGGCTTAGGTGGGGCAAATAGAGCCTCTAGCTCACATTGAATTCAGCCTTCCGGGCGTTCTGGCCCTCCCTCTCTGGGCTAGAGGGAGGGGACTAAGGCCTGCAGCCAGGAAGGATGTTAACTGCCCCACCCCACAAGCCTTAAGGCTCCTGGGTCTGGGATTTTTACGCGCCTACACCTTCCAGGTTTTTCAGGCAAGCCCGGAATGGTGTCTTGGGGCAAAGATGCCATTTATCCAGAAACCTGTGAAATGCTCAAAACAAAAGCAACAGCACTGTGGAGTGCAGAACCACATCTTTGCCAGTCCTACGCGGGGAACTGCCAGATGCAAGACCAAGCCCACCTCTGGGTGAGTGAGATCCAGGAGCAGGTCTCCACCGAGACCCCAGATTTGAAGCAGGACCTGAAAAACTGCTCAGCTGTTTTCAACAAGTGAAGGTTGAAACCTCAGGATTATGGAAAAGTGGAGGTTGAAAGACTTGCAGCCAAAAGGGTTGAACTTTTGAAAGCTCATTGGAACCATTGTAAAAATGAAATGGGATGAGCGCAAAGCAACATTGGCGTAAGGAATGGAGAAGCTAAGCAGACAAGTCAGCAGGCTGATGGACATGTTCCCTGTCACAGACAGCTACAGTGGATGCTACCCAAACAACTCTCATCTGGAGGAAACTGGGTCTAAAAAGCAGATACAGGATATAAAGAATATATTTTCAAAATTTATCACTACCGAAATGCTATTCACAGCAAAAGTTTGGAGGCATACCCTGCTGTCCACCAAAATACACAAAAGATTTAAAGGTTTTTCAGAAGCTCTAGTTATTTGCCAGATTATCCATCTCGTTTAGATATTGTAAGAGCAAATTCTAAGTTGCCTTTTCAGAGATTGTTGTAAGCTAAGAGTGTCTCTGGAGCAGGACAGGTGTCCACCTGTCGACTAAGAAGGATCAACAAGCAGCAGATGAAGAATTAGATGTTAAAGAAGAAGAAATTAATTTCCCTAAGTACACTTCTTTTTTCCCTTTTCATCTTAAAATAACTCAGAATCCAGGATTACTATATTTAAAACAATACTGGCTTGCCTCAAAATGAAATGGTACTAAAAATAGAGAAAATTAAAGGAAATTTATGCTGACTGAAAAATTAAGGTTTTAAAAATATGACACGCCTAGGCATTTCAAACTCCTACCTAGTAATATGTGATCCTTTTGTATGAGCCCTCACCCCTTTGAATTTCAAGGTACTTCATACTAATGCACTGTACCTGGCTGGGAGTGCTATTATGAGTAGTAGGTAGGCAACAAAATCTAAAGATCTACCCATTCCACTTAGCTTCTTTTAGGTTGACTCCAGAAAAAGATCTCATCTAGTCATTCTGATAAAATGTAAATTCTATTTCATGAAACTTTAAGTAAAAAGACGTTTTCCACTTTCAAGCTTTTCCTGACACATAGAGTATCATCATTTGATCTGTAAGTTTACCAAACAGAATAAAGGAGATAGGATACCAATAGATCTGTGTTTTACAAATGCATGAAGCATAAATTTTAGTTTAAATAAAAGTCACAGTAACCTGATTATGGTTTTAAAACAAAACTGCTGTCATACTAAAGTATATCTGGTGCTACAGCTTTTAAATATATATTTTTTTATTGATTTCAGAGAGGAAGGGAGAGAGAGATAGAAACATCAGTGATGAGAAGGAATCATTGATAGGCTGCCTTTTGCATGCTCCCCAACTGGGGATCAACCCAGGCATATTGCTCTTCACTGGAGTCGAACCCGGAACCCCTCAGTCTGCAGGCTGATGTTCTACCCACTGAGCCAAACCGGCCAGGGCAGTGCTAGTAATCTGGTGGAATCTAAGAAAGCATAAGTACGCATAGACTATCATAAGTCATTTAAAATTCTATAAAAATGTTATCAAGCTACCACCTAGTTAATAAGGTATAACCTTTCCCTTAGTCTCTTGTCCCTGGGAGTATAAAACAGTGTAATCAGCACTTACCATCTCATTTGTGATAACTGGGAAGAACAATTCTTCATAACAGAAAAATGGACTTGCAAGAAGCTTTAAAAAAAAAAAAAAAAAAGACCTTTGAATAAGTTAGTCTCTTTATTCTCTGCCTCCTCTCCCTCCACCCCAGCCCCTATAAAATACTGTGTGTGTGTGTGTGTGTGTGTGTGTGGATTTGCCTATTCTGGAGATTGCATATACGTTGACTTGTTCAATTTGATTGATGTCTGACTTCTTTCACTTAGCGTATATTTTCAGGGTTCATCCTTGTGTCATGCACTGCATTCTTTTTATGACCAAATAACATTCTGTTGTATGGAGATGCCACATTTTTATGCATTCATAAAATTGCCACTTTTAGGCAACTATGAATAACGCCGCTGTGAATGTTCCTCTCAAAATTTTTGTGTGACCATGTGTTTTCATTTCTGCTCGGTTTTGCTGGCTGATATGGTAACTCTACGTTGAACCTTTTGAGGAGCTGCAAAACTTTCTGGCATGGTGGCTGTATTTTACATTCCCACTAGCAAATCAGAAAATTTGTTATAGGATTTGTGAAATGTTTGGTTAAGTGCCATACTCATTAAATTTTTCTCTCTTTCTTTGTATCAAAATAACCCCAACTCACAATCTTAGGTTGACATGGAAGTGGTTGAGTAAATGCTGAATTCTGGAATGTGGGTCCAGACCCCTGGTGCTCTGTTTGATGCTAACAGGCACTCCCAACTCAGAAGTAGAAGTTGGGGCCCAGGCCCTCATGGCTCAGTGGTTGAGCATTAACCTATGAACCGGGAGGTCACCGTTTGATTCCCAGTCAGGGCATGTGCCCAGGTTGCTGGCTCCATCACCAGTGGCGGCTGGCAAGAGGCATCTGATCAATGATTTTCTTTCATCATCGATGTTTTTATCTCTCCCTTCTCTAAAATGAATGCATACATATATATTTTTTATTTTTTAAGTATAAGTTGGGAAGTAAAGGCAAATAGACTTCTGTTCTTTGGTTACATTTAACCCATTTCCCCCCAATTTTGTTAGGGCATTTGAATGTGTTTTTTAAATGTATTGGGTAAGATGTCATCAGTGTCCAGTGAGTGGAGAGAAAAATCACCAGGTGTTGAGAAAGTCTGAAACTTAGAGCAGTTGGTCCTTGGACCACAGTTTAGTCTTTTTATAAAATGAAATGTGATTCCCATTGCGAAAACTTGTGATATTTTAATGATTAAGTGATAGATTCAGGTTATAAAAGATAAGATTTTTAAAAGCCACTTGAAATAAGTATGGCAGTATCAGTGTTATTAAGAAGTGCTTTCATCTCATTCCTTTTTTTTTTTAAAGCTCGGTCGCATCCTTCCTTTTAACTGGTGGTGTGCGCTTGAAGCTAAAACACTCCTTAGAAAGCGTCCTGAGGAGTCATGCACACTGGCCCCCGGTGAACTATGTCCGCAGTTTTCCCTGCTCAGTACTAACCTATTCTTTGCAAACAGGATGTGTATAGATTGCAGGAAAAGGTATGTGCTCCGGTAGTATCTGGTAAGAAGAAAGCAGCACACTTAAGAGAGGTCTCACGTCAGGCTCAAACTATTGTCTTAAAGTAATTGTGAGAGTCTGTCAGCAGCTCACACAGTGACCCACGGGACGGAGGTTAGCAGGTTGTCAGGACAGGTGTCCGCTGTGAGGTAGGAGAACTCAGCCAGAAAAGTGGCTTCAGACACGCTGGATTTTATCGGTGTCTCCACCCGAAGGCTGCCTTTTACAGATGAGGCTTGGGATGGCAGCTTTGATGACAGCCAGGTTGGCTTGGTTGTGAGCATGAAGGAACTATCTAGAAGGGAACAGGAAAGTGCATGCACCCACATGTTTGTATGTAATTTTCTTTTTTTCTCATACAGAAGCAGAAATGCATCAAAGCAGCTGGAAAAGTAGAGGACATGGAAGAAGGAGCCAGCGGCAGAACCCTCGACTCCGACAGCACAGACCTGACGAGAGGCAAGTGCTGCCCGCAGTGCCGCTCTAGTGTTGTCCAGCACCCTCCCGTGCTCAGGGCTCACTGGGCGGCCCCTCACATGCAGGGTCCGAGGTGGGGCCAGCGAGAGTCTACACTTCTGACAAGCTCCCGGGGAAGTTGCTGCTGCAGGTCAGCCTGCCTGCCACACCTTGAGCAGTGAGGAGATATGGCCACACTCTGCTTTGTTCTCAGAGTGACCATGACTTCTAGCCAGGGCATCAGCCATGAGCCTCAAGTGGACATATCTGATGCTACTGAGGGAAAATTGCTTCTCCATTTTATGGACTCCCTCTCTTTTTTCCTGTCTTTTTTCCCCATCCAATGAAAATAGCATTCTGGAAATGTAATTAATTAATTCAGTAAATCCTGAGAAAGAAGCTATATATACATATATATAAAATACAGTATTTAAAAATACAAAAAGGTATAAAGAGTAGTACAATGAATGTGTACCTTCCACCCAGCTTAAAAAATAAAGCCTACTCAGTACTTAGTTG
Organism: Murina feae; assembly: GCA_004026665.1. Lineage (NCBI taxonomy): Eukaryota > Metazoa > Chordata > Mammalia > Chiroptera > Vespertilionidae > Murina > Murina feae. Next base: position 39,780 of record PVJC01006779.1, on the reverse strand, counting down.
ACATCCCAATGTGACATTTTCTTTTTTTTAAATATATATTTTATTGATTTTCAGAGAGGAAGGGAAAAGGATAGAGAGTTAGAAACATCGACCAGCTGCCTCCTGGGGGTGTGCCTGCAACCCAGGTACACGCCCTTGACCGGAATCGAACCTGAGACTCTTCAGTCCGCAGGCCAATGCTCTATCCACTGAGCCAAACCAGCCAGGGCAAGACATTTTCCACTGTACTTATTTTTCTGCAGAAGGAAATACAAGCAATCTAGTCTCAGAACAAGATTCCTCCATCACCTCCTGGCAGGAGTGGACACCTCTTCATAGTCAGGGCTGCTGGTGTGACTTCTGGCCATAAGATGTCTGCACAGCCCCCACCTCACCAAAGGGGACCTGTCTGCCAGTTGTAAGACTCTTCCATACCCCAAACCACCTTGCAAAATGGACAGCTTTCTAGTTATAAGGTGTCAAAGGCCACGATGCTTCTTTAGACCAGCTTAAACCAAACAATAACAAAAAGCATCAAAATGGTATGGAATGGCCTGGCTGGTGTGGCTCAGCAGTTGAGCATTAGCCTAGGAACCAAGAGGTTACCGGTTCGATTCCTGATCAGGACACATGCAGGAGGCAGCCAAATTGGTTATGTTTCTCTCTCGTTGATGTTTCTATCCCTCTCCCTTCTTCTCTCTATGAAAAATAAATAAAAATATATATTTTTTATTTTATTTATTATTATTATTTATTTTTTTATTTTAAATATATTTTACTGACCCTTCACAGAGAAGAAGGGAGAGTGATAGCTAGAAACTTCAATGAGAGAGAATCATCCATCAGCTGCCTCCTGCACACCCCCCACTGGGGATGTGCCCGCAACCAAGGCACATGCCCCTGGCCGGAATCGAACCTGGGACCCTTCAGTCTGCAGGCCGACGCTCCATCCACCGAGCCAAACCGGTCAGGGCAAAATATATATTTTTTAAATGTTGTGGAAGGAGCAAAGGCTTTGGAATTAAGAAGTCTGAGTTTGACACACTGCTTTTTCCTATGGGCAAGTTACTTAATCACTCTGAGTTACTCTTGTACAATACTTCTCTTGTGAAGTTCACAATAATGTATCTAAAGCCCCTACCAGGCTGCCTGGCTCTGGGTAGGCCCTCTGCACGGGACAGGCCTCTTTAGGTGCAGGATACTCTCAGCCCAAGTCCCCGACTTGACCAATATTGTAGAAAGATGGGGCAGTGCCCAGTGTTTGTGTTTTGAAAGGAGAACCATGGATACTTTTTGTGCCCTGGGCCTTCTCACAAGAGCACAGTGTGTAGTACAGTGTGATCTGCGTAAGAGTCTCAGCTCAGCTTTGGCAGAGCTGTGTGGGAACACACTGGACAGCCACCTGCTGGGTTCCCTGTGGAAAGAACGGAGCAGCAGCCCTTGGACTAGAAACACAGACATTTGTCGGGACACTTCATCCTTCTTTCCTCCTGCTGCCAATCATAGATGAGCTGCCTCAGGAGCTCAGGGCCATAAAAGGGAGAATAAATTTTCCCTGAAAGCATGCATCGTTAGTATTTATAGACAAAAGAGGAAGTTCTTTCATTCCTTAAACCTAGTTTTGCAATTTGTGCTCCTTTTGGTGTTGAGGGGAGAGGGTAAGTTCTTGATTTTTAAAGAGGATTTTATCAGGATTCTAAATTTAGGTCTTTTGCACCGTCATTATATCCTTTAGGCTATAATTGCCATGGACGCTGCTTGTAGCTTTGCAAAATGAGTATTTAAACCATGGCTCTATCTCAGTATTACTGAGAAAATCACCTCTTTATCCTGAGCCCCAGTTTCTCCATCGGTAAGATTGGATGGCCAAGCACAGTTTAAACTCTATTGCTGGATCCGGAAAAGAATGAAATTCACCTAGCCTGGTAAGGGCTGTTGAGCTGACACATGAGCCCAGCTGGTAGAGTTCTTTTTTGTTTTGTGTAAAGTGTTACATATGTCTCCTTTTCCCCATTAACTCCCCCTCACCCCCACTGCCACTCCCACCCCCAGGACACTCCCATGGCACTCCAGTGTCCGTGTCCATTGGTTATGCTAATATGCATGCATACAAGCCCTTTGGTTGATCTCTAAACAGCCCTCCCCCGCAGCCTTCTCTCTCAGGTTGGACCATCTGTTCGATGTTTCTTTGTCTCTGGATCTATTTTTGTTCATCAGTTTGCGTTGATCATTATATCCCACATATGAGTGAGATCATGTGATATTTATCTTTCTCTGACTGGCTTATTTCGCTTAGCATAACGCTGTCCACGTCCATCCGTGCTATTGCAAATGGTAAAAGTTCCTTTTTTATAGCAGCGTAATATTCCATTGTGTAGATGTACCAGTTTTTTAATCCACTTATCTGCTGATGGGCACTTAGGCTGCTTCCAAATCTTAGCTATTGTAAATTGTGCTGCAATGAACATAGAGGTACATGGTAGAATTCTTATTGGCAAAGATTTCTGGTCTTTTTTTCACCCGGAAAAATTCCAAAAGACCTCCTAAAGTGCTCAAGTGAGGAGATGAGAAAAGGGAATTACTGTGACATGCATCCTCTTAGGGATGAGAGACAAAACCTTGCTCTAACTAGAGTATTTGCAATAGGTAAACTACTTCTAAGGAAAAGCGGGGTTAATGCTTCCCAAGTAATGGAAGGTGAGAGGGTCCGAGGTGAAGGCTGCAGCACTGCCTGAGCTGCGCCTGCCAGCACCCCACAGTCAGAGAATGATGGGTCTCTAGCCCTTCCCTGCAAGTTACCGTGACTGTGTCGACAGGTGTGACACAGGGGCGCAGCAGAGCCCACGGGATTCCGACCACGGCGACAGGGAGGTCCCGTCGACCTCAACCAGCACAGCTGGGAGCTCTTCTGCGCCAGGTAAGGCAGTCTGCTGGTGAGAGCTCCTTTGGCCCTGCCACGGGGAACGATGAAGCCTAGTCCTGACTCGTCCGCTGGTTATGTCTGTTCAGGCCGCCCTTCCTTCCTTCCGTGTGTCTGCACTTGCATGAGGGTGAACTCCGTGTGTGTCGCCAGCTCACTCGGGCTTAGAGGAAATTCTGGGAGCAAATCGGGGCTGTAAGGGAGGAACTGGGTGCGCCAAGAACTGTGTTCTGAGGCAAACAGCGCCCTGCAGCCTGGACTGGGCCCAGGATGGTGACTGACAATGCTAGCCCACCTCCCGGCCCTTAGGAAGGGTAGGCAGCTGTGAGGGGGTGGACAGGCCGCGGGGCTCCTTCCTAGCTGGGTCAGGTCACAGTGCTTTCAGTCGGATTTTATTTCTTTTGACTAAAGATCTACCCGGGTATTACTTTGACCCCGAGAAGAATCGGTACTTCCGCTTGCTCCCTGGACATAACAACTGCAACCCCCTCACGAAGGAGGGCATCCAGCAGAAGGCAATGGAGCACAGAAGGCTGCAGCTGCTAGAGGAAGAGGACAGGCAGACAAAGGTGGGCTCCACACTCGGGGGGCCCCCTGTCCCCTGCACGCCTGCCAGCCTGCACCCACGGCTGAAGCAGGTGCCCATTCAGCGCCCCGGCACACTCCCCTTAGTGCACTTTTGGGATGTGGTGGTGACTTTTCCCTGACAGGAACCTGGCGAAGAGAGTAAGAACAAGTGAGCAATCCCCTCCCCCTTCACTTTCCCAGTTTGCAAAGTTTCATCAGTAATTCTAACATTCGTCCTTCCCAGGGAATCTGGAAAAGCAGCACGATACAGTTTCAGTACCTGTGTATTTTAAGTAGAAAACCAGGGTGCATGGTTTGGATATGAGGGTTCCTCATATCCCTTCTGGGGATTAGCTGCCAGGACATGTGGATGGTTATGGGGCAGGAGAATGGGAAGTCCAGGGCCCGGGTCCCCAAGGTCGAGTGGAAAGCACGATGCAGACCTGAGTGTCCAGGGCCATGCTGGCACTCACTATCCCGGTGGCTTCTCCCCGAGTGTAACCTGACTGGGGGGCTTGGACAGAGGCACTGAGCAGACCGTCCAGTCACACACTCGTGTTTGTGATAGGCTTTTCCTCTTGCCACGATGGGAGACTAGCCAAGGAGAACATCAGTGTATATGCATATAATTTCTGCCAATTTCGTACCTGTTTCTTCATTGCATCCTATGGAACTAAAAATACTCTCTGTTATTGCATAACTTAAAACTTCACTGAATTGTCTTTTTTTCTTCTTCTTTAATTTAGAAAATAACCAGGATGGGATTTAATGCCACTTCCTTGTTACAAAAAAGCAAGCTGGGTTTTCTCAATGCCACCAGTTACTGCCGGTAAGTCCGGGCCTGTTATGTTTTCTTCACGAGTCTTCTTTCTCTGTTTTTTATTTCCATGGTCCAAGAATCCAGTCAGGAGACCACATAGCTGCTCTGTGAGGAGCCTTCACAATTGAGGAGCTCTACTCACAGCCTGCCGTCTGCTGCTGAAACCAGCCCAGAGAGAGAGAGAGAGAGAGTGAAGAGGGGACGTAGGCAGAGAGATGGGGCAGACATTTCTCAGGATGTTTTCTCTGTTACTTATAAGTAGTAGGTCTTACAACTTCATTCCTGTGAGATTTCTGCCTCCTCTTCTCTTTACCTAATAAGTCACAAAAAATGGAACATTAAGTAGATGTATGTGCACTACACTTTATTTACGTACTTGTGATTCGTGATATAATTCTAACTAAAGCCCTGTGAGATAGGTAGACACTCCCTCTGGTTTCTAGAAGAGACTGAGGCTCAGAGTGGAGTGATTTTTCTCAAAGCCAGGGAGGATGGGATCTGTCTGACCCCCAAACCTGGGCTCCTAACCCTGTGTTCCGCCTCCCACTGTGTGTGGACAGGTGGAGAAACACCCTGACTCTGGGTGGTGTACAGGGGACACAGCCCTCATCCTGGAGCAAGGCCGCCTTCCGTTTAGGCCAGCCCTGCAGGAGGTATGAGGCAGGACAGGTAGGAACCTGCCTCTCCTTCATTTCCCGAAAAGATAAACATCTAGGTAAAAAGACCTGTTCTTCGCCCGAAAACATGCCTTCTGCTTCGTGGAGAGGTAGCGTGATGGGGAGGGAAAGGGGCAGTGAGATGGGCGCCGCATGCCTGGGCTCTTCCATAGCTGGGTGTGTGCCCTTCGGCGTGCTTCGTTTCTCGGGCACCTCCTCTTGGTCTCAAGAAAGAGTCGTACCAGATGATCCCAAAACAGATTCCTCCGGCTCTAACTTTCTTTGACCCTGTAAATGGGCCGCTCGTTTCTCTGCTGTAGTTTTCCTGAGAGTTCTAAAATTGGATTTATTTGGGGTCTTGCTCAGTTCCGTTGCTGAGAGAGAACAGGGAGAGGGCCAGCGAGGTGAGATGGTCTTCAGGGTGTGGGGCAGGGCAGACGCTCTGAATCTTCCTCGTGGGTGTCTAGGTGTGGTGCCCACGCCCTCCTTCCCCTCTTTCCCCGGCAGTTTAGCCCATGAGCTGCGAGTGAGCTGCATGCAGAGGAAGAAGGTTCAGATTCACAGCTCCGATCCCTCCGCTTTGGCAAGCGACCGATTTAACCTCATAATGGTGAGTGGGAGGGAGCCATGTGGATGCCGGGGGTATTGCTGCCGAGCCTGACAGTTTATGCCCCAGCACTGGCTCCCATCACACCTGGCTATGCAGATGCCAGTTGCATGAAAGTATGTGTCCACTAGCTTTTATAGTTTTGGCTGTAGCAGGTGCCAGGCTGGTAAGGAAGGACATGGCGGCCGTTGTCACCCCTACTACAGCTTTTGTCATTTGACATGAGAATCAGGGCCCACCTCACATTGACTGAGAACCATCAGAAGGGCACTCAGTGGTTCGGGAGCTTCTAATCTTCCCTATGCTGGGCAGGATTTGGTGGCCAACCCTAGCGCTCCAGTGTCCTCAGCAACAGCAAGTTACTGCCTTGCTTGCTGTTCTGACCTGAGGAGCAGGGGCCTGTAAGCCTGCGACCCTTGGTCTGTACACCCACCATCATCATGCCATTTTCAGGGAGCCAAAATCTCCTCTTCTCTTGGTTAAACCCGGGCTGGAAGCCAGGGCCAACTACTTGAGTCCAGGGAAATGTTGGCAGAGGACCCACTGCAAATGGAAGGAGCCAGCCTGCTCAGGTAGAGTGGGGATTCGAGGTCACAGAGAGCATGGCCTGCCCAGCAAGCCCTGTCTTTCCTGGAGGCCTAGGGGAAACCCAGGACAGTGAAGAGACACACAAAACAGAGTCTCGCCGGCCATTGTGGCTCAGTGGTTGGATGTCTACCTGTGAACCAGGAGGTCAAGGGTCGGTTCCCCATGAGGGCACATGCCTGGGTTGTAGGCTCAATCCCCTGGAAGGGGCGTGCGGGAGGCAGCCGATCAGTGACTGACTCATCATTTATGTTTCTCTCTCTCCCTCCCTCTCTCTCTGAAATCAATAAAAATATTTATATTCTTTTAAAAAGCGCCTCAGCCTGATGATCTGCTGACAGGACTAGGGGCTGAAACTGCAGAATTGACTCTTGACATCTTGCCCCAGGAGACCTTGATAGCAGAGCCCTTCCTCGTAAGGGTGTCAAGGGCCAGGACTCACCCCCCCACCCCCCCGGCCCAGTATGTGTTTGGGGAGACGTTTGACCTGAATACTTCCTTGCAGTGAGCTCCCCTCAGGCCATCTCCACGCTCCCTCACGGGCAGGAGCTCTCCCCTGGTGCACATGCAGGACACGGGGGCTGTGAGGGATGGGCAGATGGCGTTAGGGCTGCGAGGTCACCTACAAGCCACTTTCCCCTTCCAGGCAGATACCAACAGTGACCGGCTCTTCACAGTGAATGATGTCAAGGTTGGAGGCTCCAAGTACGGCATCATCAGCCTGCGCGGTCTGAAGGCCCCCACACTCCGGGTGCATATGCATGAAAACCTCTACTTCACCAACCGGAAGGTATTCGGCCCTCCCCTTTAGCTTGGCAGCCCACCTGTCGTCAGGCCCTGGGGCACTGCAATGGTCAGCCAAGTCAGAGTAGAGGAGAGAACTTCGGGAAGAAGCCTCCTTTCCCCAGGGGAGAAATGGAATTGTAGATCCTGAGAACCCATGGAGGAAGAAAAGGGCCTCGGGCCTTCCTTGTCTCGAAAGAGAAAAGAATGTAGATGTGGGAGGACTTGACCTGGTGCTTCTTTAGCTGGTTGTGCGGACCTTCCCTTCCAGGGGATCGAGTTGGTTCGAAGCCCACACAAGGCACATAGTTCCTGGGAGGTGAGCTACCATAGCCGGGGTGGAGGGTCCGCCCAGTGTGTCAGGACGATGTGGCCGACACTGAGGTTACCATAAATGTGAAAAGCTTGATGTCTAAGGGGCAACCTTTAAACTGCAGTGGGGTGACAGCTGCATCTGTACGGTAAGAAGCACTGACTTTCTGTTCGTCGGAATCTGAGCCACAAGATACGAAAATGGTTTCTGGGTAAAGTGAGATACAGGATGCCTTCAGAGGTAGGTTTGTTTCCTGCCATTGAAGAGAGGTCCTGCCTGCCTCACAGGGTTTACCAGATGTCTCACCGTGAGGCCCATGCAGGACGAAGGCCTGGGGGTTACCTCCTTCTTGTTCCTCTTTAAGGCTCTGGGTGCTAGGAGAGGAGCTTCCTGTCCTCAGAATGCTTGTTCCAGCCCCTTTTAAAGGGGAGATCTGTCCCCACAAGTTATTCCACAGGAAAGAATCTGTTTCTCTCCGCGAGTTGGTGGTCAGACCAATCTTCCCGTCCTGCTGTGTGCTTCCTCACCAGGTGAACTCTGTGTGCTGGGCCTCGCTGAATCACTTGGATTCTCACATTCTGTATCTTTTGGAAAAAGAGGTTTGGCGGGCAGGCTATGCCCTGACGTGGAGAGGCGTCTATGGGGTCTGTAAAGCGGAATCTTAGAAGGCAGAAGTGTGGACATTCTGCACATATGTCACCCTTTCAGAGGGAGCACTGCAGATGGTAGAAGACAAGGATTCCCGTGATGCTCAGGGAAGTAGTTGGGATCCTGGGGTGACTTTGAGATCACTGTGAGCTTCAGCAGAGGAATAAAGCAGGAAGAAGCAGTAAAACCTTGGGAAGGAACCCCTAATCCTCCTGAAGCAGGAGGAGCAAGAGCTGCAGTCGTCCCGAGGGGGGGGGTGGGCCTCCTGGTTGGGGGGGCGGTGCTGAGGCAGGCATCAGAGAAAGGGGGTTCCTTTGGGATGGGCATGGGCCTGTGGGCTCTGGACCTGGCGTCCCTGCAGAGATGGCCTTCTCTGGAGCACTGTTCATTCTGGCCTCTGCCTTCCCAGACAGCCACCAGGGCTTCTTTGCTGGAGCACAGTAGCGCAATGCCAGGGTAGCTGGGCCCGTTTGTCTGGGCTCCATGGGGTTTCTTGATGCATAGGACAGTTGTCTGACATGTGATTCACAGAAGAATATTGTTTGACCCCAAGCCAAAGCCATGAGACATACATGGGTATCCATGATGTCTCTGGCTAATGAGTTGTCTTGAATCATTTCCATAATAAATGAGTTATTAAAATGATGGCCACTGGTACCCAGCACCTAATTCATGAGGTGCCATGCGGTTAACAGTTAACATCTGTGAATGCACTTAGCACAGTGCTTGGCACGTGTGGGTCCTCAACAAATGACGGCTGAGTCGGCACCTGTTTAAATGTATCACAGCCCTCTGTTCCAAGGGGTTTTAGAGCCTAAATTAGATATCTGATTATGAATTTTACACAGACGAACAAAACTGTATGTTTGGTAAATTGAAAGTCCTATGTGGCTTTGTTTTGGGGTGATGGCCCCCCACCTATGACTGATGATGTTATCAGAGGACAGAAGAGGCCAAGCCTTAAAAGAGCGAGAAAACAGCAACCTCCCTCTCATTTCTAAATTTAAAAACAGTGTGGTATGTTTTCACGTTGCTGTGGGCTGAGAAGAGGGTAGACATCCACGTCATTGGGTTTGAGGAGCACGAAGGGTATGGCCTGTTGCTGCTTGCTCAGCGGCTTGCCCTCTGCTGGTCATCTCAGGTAACCTTCAGGCTCCTGCGTCACACACGGAGCTTCTCCCTTCACAGAAATGGTACCTTTTCAGACCTGCATTCTGCATTTCCCCCAAAGAGTGGAGGAAGGTTAGACTAAATTCTCTTCTACCCTTGCTGGGCTCTCTGTTAACGTGTGGCCTGTTACAGGATTAAATCTACAGTTCTTGCCCTGTAAGTATCTAAAGTTTGGCTGTAACCTGGGTTTCAGCCACGTAACTGAAAGTGCCCGTGGAAGGACTTTTCCCCCACGTCCTTGCCCTCCACGCTAGAGATGCTATCTAAGGCAACATGACATACGCATCAGACAGACTGCCGAAATGTTGCCTGATTGCTTTGCAAATATTTATATTTTTTGATGAGGTGTGTACGTGTTTTTATTCCTCCAACATCTACTGAGCATATACAACGCCTGTGCAAAGTGCTGGAGATGGGCAGCTCCAGTGATCAGTCTGTGTAGTGCTGTCTGTGTTGCAGCTGGATGTACCAGGGATGCAGGTATTGGGTCAGCCTGCCTGGAGGTGATTCCTACAGGGAAAGAAGGGCCCAGTGCTCCATCAGAAGAAAGAGTTAGAAGACCATGCACATGGGTATCCATGATGTCTCTGGCTAAGGAGGGCCTTGCAAGACTGAATCCTCAGGGATGTGGGATGCCTTGGAAGGCTGATCATGGAGTCATTTCTTATACAGGCTGATGACGGAGAGACCTCAGACAGAAGGCTGCTGCAGAATTCAGCAGGCAGTGGAGAGGGAGGAGTGATGAGCAGGAGTGGAGGAGAGGCACAAGTCTGAGAGGCTTGGCATCTAGGCCAGGTAGTGTTGGTGTTTGAAGGGTCCAAAGATGGAATTCCAAGAGAGGTGATGTGGAGACCAAGGAGTGTGTAGATAGAAATTGAGCTGCATGACCACAGGACTGCAGGGTATGCATCAGATTCAGAAACGGGCTCATGGGAGACCTTGGGAAGAACATTTACGGAAAGATGTCCTACCAGGATTTTAGTGACTTGAAGAGTGAAAGGCAAGGAGTGGGGATAATTGTAGGTTCTGACTGAGAGAAGTCAGGCTGTGAAGGGAAAGGGAAAGGAACCAAATCAGTCAGAAGACAGTACAATAGAAAAGTAGGCAATGAATATAAAGAGACAGTTCGAAAGGGAAACCCACATGACTAATCAGATGAATCAGTACACCCAATTGTGGTTAGGGAAATGCGAATTTAAATAATGGGAAGACTTTTTTAAAAAATATATTTTATTGATTTTTTACAGAGAGGAAGGGAGAGGGATAGAGAGTTAGAAACATCGATGAGAGAGAAACATTGATCAGCTGCCTCCTGCACACCCTCTACTGGAGATGTGCCTGCAACCAAGGTACATGCCCTTGACCGGAATCGAACCTGGGACCCTTCAGTCCGCAGGCTGACGCTCTATCCACTGAGCCGAACCATTCAGGGCAGGAAGACATTTTTTACCCTTTCAGATAAGCACAAATTTTCAAAGTCTGATAGTGCCAAGATTTGACAGATGTGGAGATTGGGGAGCATTGCTGGATAAGCGCATTGATGTAACCACCTTAAGTTGGAAGTTGGGGATGCAAGAACCTTACAACCCACAGGCCCAGCCATTCTAGGTATAGGACATAGGAGCAGCTTCCAAGCTGCAGGTCAAGGCCTGTCAGTGGGCTATGAAAGGAACTTGTGACCAGCATTTTTTAAGTGAAACAGACTAGAAAATACGACAGTTTCATACTTAGTAAGGACAAATTCCATATAATAAAACCCTAATATGCAAATCAACCAAACAGAATGACTGGTTGCTATGATACACACCACCAGGGCCTCAATGCAGGAACTGCCCCCTGGTGGTCAGTGTGGTCACACAGGGGGAGCACTACTCAGCCAGAAGCCAGGCAAACAGCTGGCAAGCGCAGTCCGCAGCATCACTAAGGAGCAGTAAGCCAAGCGATAAGCAGCAGCAAGCAGGCAGGTGGTAAGGAATTAGGGGTCCTGGACTGTGAGAGGTTCTGGGCTATGAGAGGGCACAGGCCAGCCTGAGGGAACCCCCTGTTCCCCATCCCCTTCTCCCCCGCCACTGCACACATTCTGTGCACCAGGCCTCCAGTATTTTATAAAACCTTTGTTCCAAATATTTGTGTGTTTATGGCATGTAGTATTATAAAATTAAATTCTTACCCTGGGATTAAGAAACACTGCCTTAGAAAAGGCTCCCCACACATGGGCCTGGAAGACAGGAAGGCATTCATTCCAGCAGAAGAGCAAAAAGAGAAACAACCACCTGTGATAAATAAATCAGCTGTGATGCTTTTATACAAAGAATGGTGTAAATGGAGGAACTGGGGCTATAAACCTCAACACTGATAAATCTAGAGGACAGTGGAGATCTGTGTGATGCTGTTTACATATGTTTTTAAAACAGTAACAGTTCTTTCTGTTGCTCATGGACAAATAGGCTGTGGTAGTATAACATAGCCTAGAACGCAGACCAGTTTTAGAACAGTGCTTCTTTCTGGGGGAGGGAAAAGGGAGAATCGGGCTGGGGACGGGTCAGCTAAAAGAGGGCTTTTAGCTGTGTCTGTGCCATTTTTTCCTTTAAAAACGTCAGAAACTAAATAAGGGAAATGTAAATGTGTTAAATGTGGCTTTGCGGGTGTTATTTTTGTAATTTTTTGAAGGGCACCAATGCCCATTCTCCTCTCCGAGGAGAGCTTGTACTTGACTGTCCTTAACAGAGTTTCCAGGCTGTGCCTCATGGGAATCGCAGAGACTCCGGGCTGTGCCACCCTGCTCCCAGCATCACTGTTCGTCAATAGTCATCCAGGTACCAGGGCCCCCCCTTTTTTTTAATAAGGGGGTGCTGTGACAGAGGTCTCTGTCCGCTGCCTCCCAAAAGCTACAGCCAACAACACCAGAAGCTCCTTGGCAAAGAGTTGGACAAGGAGGGGTGGGGACTACAGGCTGAGTGAACCAGTCAGAGCTCACAGGATGGGGACGGCAAGCACCTGTGGGGAGCTCTTACACTGACCGGGATTCATACTGGAAGCATGTGCATCTTTCTTTTAAAATATTTCCATTGATTTTTAGGGAGAGGGAGAGAGAAACATCAATGATGAGAGAATCATTGATTGGCTGCCTCCTGCATGGACCCTACTGAGGGCTGAGCCAGCAACCCAGGCAAGTGGCCTGTGCATAGGACAATGCCCAACTGTCTGACTCACACTGACCAAGGATGCACTGGCATCTTTACATATTTCCTTCTTTTGGGTCATTTCAGGAGCCAGAACACATAAAAGTATTGTAATCAATGCAAGAAATCAAAACATTTGAGCTGCTGGTACAGATCATTTACAGAAGTGTGACCCACTGGTGTTGTTAGGGATATTTACATTCTCTGGCCGAAGGCCATTCAGAATTCTGGGCTTCTTCCTGGCAGCATTCTGAAAATTAAGCTTCCAGTCTTGCAGAGAATTAGGATCAATTAGGCAAAGGTCAGGCCTCTGAGAGGACAGGCTTCAGGCAGGCCAGCACGAATCCCAACTTAACCAGCTCGTTTAGCCTCTGTAGAGTGAAGATGCTGCCCCCCCCCCCCCCCATTGGTTACACGGAGTGTTAAATGCAGTCACGTACGCTTTGCCCAGGGCCTGGCATTTCATTGCACAGCTAGTGTATGGAGCAGGTGTTACCACCAGTTTACAGGTGAAGAAACAGGCCAAGATAAGTTCAGAATTTGCCTTTAAAACTAATCTGTGGCCTGATCCGTGTAGGTTAGTGGTTGAGGGTCACGGTTTGATTCCAGGTCAGGGCACATGCCCCACCCCACCCTCCACCCCCATATGGGCTCAATCCCACAAAACATCCTGGGTTTTGTGGTAGCAAAAAAAGACACTGGTTCTTGGGGTCCCTGGTCAAAAGTGGCCGTTCTGACAATGAATATATAAATCTTTCCTGACGTCCAGTAGAAGTGTTAAAAAGACTAGCAACCGTCGGGGAGGCGATGTAGTGTCACAGATCAGAGGGCTTCGATCTCAGATGACATCATTAGACGTGCAGTATCAAGCAAAACCTTTTTTAAATAAACTCATTGATTAAACGTACGTAAAGGGCACAAACCTTAAGCATACAGTTTAATGAGTTATTACAAGGTAAATACAGCCACTACCCAAGTTAAACAGAATTTCTAATACTCTCCCAATTACCACTTCCCTGAAGGGAACCACTATGCTGACTTCTAATACCACAGTTTGTTTTTAATGTATTTTTATTGATTTCAGAGAAGAAGGGAGAGAGAGAGAAACATCAATGAGGAGAGAATCCTTACTCGGCTGCCTCCTGCACGCCCCTGAGCAGCTGTTCCTGGAGCTTCCCCAAATCGGGTGGCTCCCGGCATGGCACGCTGTACACTTGCTGCTTCTCTCAGCAGGAGACCGGCCTGGCATGCTCTGCAGCTTCCGGATCCCTGGGGCCTGGTCCTGTGCGTGGTCCTCAAACATCCAGGCAAACAACTGCTTCAGCACAGGTGAGCCAGGGCTGCCAGCCGGCTTCCCAGGGAAAAGGGTGTTCCAGACCTTACACCCTATACCCTGCAGTCCCTCTCCCAGGTTACACGTGACACTTGTCTCCGCCCCTTCTCTGTCAGGCTTGTCTCGGTGGGTCCTGGTGACCAACGTGGTGACGGGACACCGGCTGTCATTTGGGACGAGCAGTGACGTCTTGGCCCAGCAGTTTGCTGTCATGGTTGGTGGGACTGGGAAGGGCCTGATACTGTTTCCCAAGAGTAGACGTTTTGCTGGATTGAAATTGGATTGCCATGTGACATTCAGCCTCGTCCCCCCTTTACAGAGGAAAGGGCATGAGAAAGGATTAGCGTTTCTTAAATGTCTTTGCTGAGTGAAAGCTGACTGACCCAGAAAGGCCTGGCTGAACTGGCGTTAAACACCTTCCTGTTTAAATGAACTCTTAGCAGTTCTTAAGTAGCCCTTGGATTAGCCAATAGCACAAGCAGTTTTTTGTTTTTATTGATTTTTTTTTTTTAGAGAGGAAAGGAGAGGGATAGAGATGTAAACATCGATGAGAGAGAAACATCAATAGGCTGCCTCCTGCACACCCTCTAATGGGGATTGAGCTTGCAACCCAGGCATGTGCCCTGACTGGGAATTGAACTGGGGACCTCTTGGTTCATGGGTCGATACTCAACCACTTAGCCACACTGGCCTGGCAAGCAGTTCTTTTTCATTTTTAAAAAAATTTTATTTTTATTCACTATAGAAAGGAAGAGGGAGAGAGCGATAGAAACATCAATGATGAGAGAAAATCACTGATTGGCTGCCTCCTGCACACCCCACACTGGGGACCCAGCCCACAACCTGGACATGTGCCCCTGACCAGAACCGAACCTAGGACCCTTCAGTCCACAGGCTGACGCTCTATCCACTGAGTCAAACTGGCTAGGGCACAAGCAGTTCTTTTAGTATATAAATTAAGTCCCAGTCCATAGTTCTTAATAGTTTCATACACAGCTTTCAAGTTACACATTTTATAAATTTAAAAATCAAAATCTAGTCTTACTGTATTTCAAAAACTTGTTCCACAGAAAATGTTGTCTCTCTTTAGAAATGAGGAGGTAGTATGCCAGTCTGCTTCCAGCAGTAAGCAAAGTTCATTAATTCAGGTTTCTTCAGCCATCTTCCGTCTCTATTTAGGACCCCATGACTTACCTGGACCTCTGATCTCTCCTACTCCATCCTCATCACCCCAGCTTCTCACACGATCTTGGTGGAGATAGGGTGCCATCTCTTGGGCTTTAGAGTGAGGCCTAGGGGCCAGTGCAGCCAGTGGGGACGACCTGGGGGGGACACATGGGGCCCAGTTCTTCTCTGCTTTCATTAGGAACCCTCCCAACTCCACTGAGGCTCAAACTCTGACCACCCACACCTCTGATCCAGGAGAGCTGGGCAGGGCAGGGGACGGAGGGCTGTTCTGGAGGGCGCACCCCTCCCGGCCTTAGCGGGAGGTACCAAGCAGTCCCTCTTTCCACAGACTCCTTTGCTGTTTAATGGCTGTCGCTCTGGGGAGATCTTTGCCATTGATATTCGATGTCGAAATCAAGGCAACAACTGCAAGGCCACTAGCCTGTGCCACGACTCAGCGGTGACATCTGTGAAAATCCTCCAGGAAGAGCAGTGCCTGGTGGCATCCGACATGGCTGGAAAGGTAGAGTAGACTTGCAGGCAGCTGCTCTGCTGGAGCCCAGCCTGGTCTAGACAGACGTGGAACTGGTTCTGGTGCTTTTGATGGAGTCCAGGCCTCAGGAGTTTGAGGCTTAGATTTTTCTACCCGGAAGAGGTGTTTGGAGACCACCTGCCCTCCCTCATTCCTGGGGCTCACCAGTGTGCCTGCTGGACCCTCCTTAATGGCCCCTTGTGCTTCTTCCTCAGATCAGACTGTGGGACCTGAGGACCACCAAGTGCGTAAGCCAGTACGAAGGTCACGTGAATGAGTACGCCCTCCTGCCCCTGCACGTGCACGAAGAAGAAGGAATCCTGGTGGCCGGTACTTGGGGCTGGGGCGGGTCCATCACCAAATTCTATCCCTTGGCCCCTGCATCTGAAGCAGCTGAGGGAGACATTACTCTAAAACAACAGGATATAGGGGTTGTGGACTGTTGGGACTGGGAAGACTGCATGGGACAGTCCTTTGTCCCACATCAGCGGACAGACATCCTTTCGGTAATAGGCGGGTTAGGTGACCTGGATGTAGGGTTTACATCCGTTCACCAGGTCAGCATTCAGTGTGACCTTATCCCATTATGCAACTTCCCGTCAAAAAGCTTGGGCTCCCTGTCCTTTGAACTTGTGTTTGCTTCCAGAAGAAGATGCTGAAAAAGGAAATTAAGGCCACTGTGAAAAAACTGATGCCTGGATCCTTTAACACCATCCCTCTGGATCCACGATCTGTACAATAGGAAGCAGAGCTGCAAGCCACTAAGCCCCATCGAAAGCCTTTAAAAGATTATACTGTTTGTGGACGATAGAATATTCTGGCAGCTGGAAGTTTGGTGGTTTGACAAATGAAATCATAGGCTCTTGACATTAAGGAATGTAATCTCAGCCTTCTTAGGTCCTCAAGCTTGCTGCTATCCTACGGAAAGTACTTCTCCCTGAAACCTTTTTGTGGCTAAGAAGCATCACTTAGGCTCCTTTACTGCTGTCACCATCACCAGCCGTTAGCTTCCTTTTTAAGTCTTTTGCACGGGTTTTCAGCCCAGAAGAGTTCAGTGTTCTGGATAAGAGAGGAGAGAGACACCTTCCTGACAGGCAGGGTGGGGGGTGGGCCAGTTGCAGTGATCCGTGACTGCGCTCCCTGAATCACCCACAGCCGCAGGAGCAACCGGCTGTATGTCTCTCGTGTCCGCCGCCCTCTTTTCCTGAAGCTCCCCAGGACGCATAGCATGTGTCTGGACCACGGAACCAGTGGTGTGAGGCGTCGCATTCCTCATCACTGAGCCCTGAAGGCCACGTGGTCTTAAGAACTAGGCCGTTAACCCAAAAAGAGGTCTGGGGAGAGTTGCACCGAGTTTGTCCCCAGGTGTAATGAAGTCAGCAGCTCTTCCTGGCTGCTGTCTTATAAACAGGAAATCGGTTGCATGTCATCGAGACCAGGTAGGCTGGGCTCCCTCTTGAGCAGCCGGTGACAAGAGAAGCGCAGTACCCACCCATAGCCGGACACCCGGGGAGCCTCCAGGTGTCACACAGCCAGCCGGTGCAGCTTGTCACTTTGAATACATGCAACTGGTTACGGTTCTAGAGCACCAGGGTGACCCATCACTTTGATTTTCAAAAACTACATGTTACCAGCAGAAAAGTTTTCCAGCTGAGGGCTTGTGTTCTGGCTCCCAGGGAGTCATGAGAAGCCACGTACACGAGTTCTCTGCACTCTCGCTAACCTGCCACGTCTCTCTCCCCTCTCCTAGTGGGCCAGGACTGCTACACGAGAATCTGGAGCCTCCGCGATACCCACCTGCTCAGAACCATACCCTCCCCACATCCCACCTCCAGGACCAACATCCCCAGTGTGGCCTTCTCTTCTCGGCTCGGGGGCGTCCGGGGAGCGCCGGGGCTGCTCATGGCCGTCCAGCAGGACCTTTACTACTTCCCTTACAGCTAATTCTGCAGACAGCAGCCTGCAGGGATGTGGATTTGACTGAATGGAGTAAAGAGTAGCCATACCTCTGCCATAATTGCTGTTTCCGGTGAAGGCATTTTAAATGGATGCTCTGTGTGCACAGACCCCATCCAACCGGCTGCTGGGGACATGAAGGTGCTATGTTCTGTGGAGACACTTTAGTAATGTTTTGTCAGTTAATTTGTGGGCTCAGAGAGTTTAAAAGTCCTTTTCATAAAAGGTACCTATTTCCTTTTGTTGAATTCCTTAGAATAGTCCCTTCCCCCTTTTATAAAACAAAAATTCCTTTTCTACAGGCTGAAGATGAGCCAGACCTAAATTAAAGCTTCTTTCACCAAAAGCTCTTTTAAGAAGCCTCATGAGACTGTTAGGGTAGTCAGTGCCTGGGCCCCCAAAAGACATGCATCTGTGCCTGAGAACGCCAGCTGGCGAGAAGGGGAGGAGGCAAGTCCTTTTCCTCGAGTTTCTGGAGAAAGATTTACGGCTGGAGTTCGGCCTCTCACACTCAGTATTAGGAACCAGTGTTTGGGATTCTCCTTTTCTTAATCGTTCACAGGTGTTGGCCAGGAAGGTGGGTCTTTTGATGCTAGAGGCATTAAGCAGGCCTTCGCGTGCCTTTTGTTGAGGCATCCACCAAAGTGTTAGCCACAGCAGCGCCTGTTTCTGTCATGGTGGCTTGAATGTCAGATTCAAGGGCCCATCTAAAGAAAATAGGCTTTGACGGTTTTAGTCTAAGAGAAGCAGTTTGTGAGATGTTTATACCGATGTTAAAGAGCTCGTCTTTCTACCAACAACAAACCAGAAAGAACCTTGGCACGGTCGTTGATATTAATGATTTAGGTCATGATGCCTGGCTACTGTAGGGACAAACCAGCTGCACGAACATCTACTTAAATCATGGTGAGGACAAAGGGATAGAGATTGGAATCAGCCCTAATGGCTTTGCTGGGGAGCTTTCGTTTGCCCACAGATCCACCTTGTGCCCTTGTCACCTGCTCTTGTGTTCCCCACGCTGACCTCTTGGCTCCCGAGCCACAGTGGGTTTAGCCAGGAGGACCTGCCAGCAGGAAAGCAAAGGGCAGGCGAGAGGGAGGATTATTGTCCCTGGCTCCCCTCCTGCTCGGCTGCAGCTGAATTCCAGCAGCTTCTGTTGGAACACAGCTCTCTGGGTCCCATTTGTCCCTTCAGACCTACAGCTGGTAGTTGCACCTCACTGTTGCTGGCCCAGAAGGCTTCAGCTACCGCTGTGAGCATTACATCTGTTTCCTGCAGAACTCAAACTAACACAACTTAGTGTACAGAGAACCAAATCAAAAGAAAAACATGAGACTGGTCATCTGCTAAATGAGCTACATGTTACAATAGTTTTAGTGCCTGCTATTTTATAGAGATCTTTACCATCTTACCTGACTTGATTCTAATAACCATAAAGGAGGTAGGACAGTATTAGTAATACAAAAATTACTACATCATTAACAGGTAGAGAAGCCCACGCACAGATGTAGAGTGACTTGCCTCAGATCACAGACCTTGTCAGTGGAGAGCTTGGACTTGGAACCGGAAGACCTGAGATCACGTTCTCTATTTTTCACGCTCCTCCCATCCCTGACAATACTTGTCGTTATAACTGGTGGTCTGGAGAAATCAGGAAGTGACTCGGTGCATCACACAATGCTAACATTTCATGATACTTAATCACCAAGTAAATGAAATCTTCTGGCACCAGTGGATAAGAAGCTTGCTAATTCTGTGTTTTATCATTTAGATTTGTCTCTGTATTGGCAACCCTGGCATACTGGCCTGTACGTGGGCCAGGAAATATCTGCATGATCAAAGGGGCCAGGTGGCCACTTACTGCAGTTTCTTGGAGTAACTTTGGTGACATGCCCCTGCCTGAGAGCATGAACAAGCATAATAAATGCTGGGCCATGACCTTAAGATCCACACATACTTTTATCCTCTCGAGATCTAAGTTACCACAATACACAAGTTCATTACAGGATCTGCAATTTAGAATCACTGGTTGCCACATGTCCCCCACTTCCAAAGGGAGTTCTGTGCTATGTCAGTGGAGCCCAAAGTCCATGGTTGGCTACTCAGTTCAACTTTGCTCTCTCCCCAGACAGTGGAGACATTCTGACTCGAGAGAATACCAGGTGAATTTTGACAAGTGTGGCCCTATCACCGCATAAATTCTCTTACCAACATAGCCCGAGTTCTTGTTCAGTAAATACATTTGTTGAAGAATCATTTTAGATTTCCATTAGGCTTTATTTTTTAAAAGTGGGAGCTTTCAAAGTTCTAATTTAAATTTAGCAATTTATTTTTTAATTCATTGATTTTTTACAGAGAGGAAGAGAGAGGGATAGAGAGTTAGAAACATCGATCAGCTGCCTCCTGCACACTCTCCACTGGGGATGTGCCCGCAACCAAGGTACATGCCCTTGACCGGAACCAAACCTGGCACCTTTCAGGCCGCAGGTCGACGCTCTATCCACTGAGCCAAACCGGTCAGGACAACAATTTATTCTTGACCTCTAGTTAGCAGTCACTGCTCCTAACATTTAGTCTAGGTTGTATGAAAAGCCATTAAACTTAGCTGAGAAGTTGATTAAGCATTTTGATCTGTTTGCTTATTAACACAGTATTCCAAAGATTAGTATGTTACACAGTCTTAAAGCCTTTTTCACTTGCATGTCTATTAGGCATTTTGCCCTGTTCCCCAGGTAGAGAATGAGGTGGCAGCAGTGACAGCAGCCCTGAGCTATGATAAGCCCTTTGTCAAATGGCCTGGTGTTTGCCTGCTTGTAGCCTTCTAAAAAGAAATGAGCCCTGACCGGTTAGGCTCAGTGGATAGAGTGTTGGCCTGCGGCCTGAAGGGTCCCAGGTTCGATTCCGGTCAAGGGCATGTACCTTGGTTGCGGGCACATCCCCAGTGGAGAGTGTGCAGGAGGCAGCTGATCAATGTTCCTCTCTCATCGATGTTTCTAACTCTCTATCCCTCTCTCTTCCCTGTGAAAAATCAAAACGTAAAAAAAAATCTCTATTTAAATCAATAAAAAGAAATGAGAACAATGGCACATACTGGCTATCAGAAATGCCCACAGATAAACACCTGCCTCACACTCCATCTTGCCGGGTAGCCACCCTGGAATTCAGCGGGCCCACAGGCTCTGGAGGCTACCCAGAGTCAGTGTCCCTGGGAGCATCCTGAGACCAGGTTGGTCCTACTTACCTGTCAGCCCTACGTCTGTCCTGGTCTGAACCTCACATAACCATCTCTGAAAACAACTGCAGGCTAAGCTCAGTTTCTTCTTTCATTTCCCCATTAGTTGATGTAAAAAACATCTAGGCCCACTCCTGTAAGTCTGCCTCTCCAGGCCTCCCACTGCCTGGCTAAGACCCCTCCCTTCAGCGGCTTCTTGTACCGTAGAATAAAATGTGTGTTCTTTTGAGATTTGATCACATCTCATCCTGTTGCCCCATCTCCACCTCCCACCTGGTGCCCTTGGGACACAAATGTTTCAAGTTCCTTCCTCACCTGCTCTCTGCTCAAACTATCCTCCATTCCTCTTCCTCTTAAAAGTCCAACTATTAAGCTTGGCCGATGTGGTTCAGTGAATGAGCGTTTACCTACGAAGCAGATCACATGCCCGGGTTGCAGGCTCAATCCCCTGAGGGTTGGGGGTTGGGGGGGGGTGCAGGAGGCAGATTAATGATTCTAATCATTGATATTCTATCATCCTCTCCCCTCCTCTCTGAAATCCATAAAAATATTTTTAAAAAATCCATAAATAAGTAAAATCAAATGTCTTGCTCTAAAATCAATAAGATTTTTTAAAAACAACTTTATGCGGAGCATTATCTCAGTCCGTTGAGTTTTGCTTCATGGCAACTGTTGACAATTTGGCTCAAACTCACAAAAAAATCTAAAAAACAAAGGACTTTATGTAGCCCCTCCCTAAAAGGGGGGTGGGGAGGAACTAATATGTGCTATTATATGCTGGGATAGTGGATACTCCTGTGTGAGGAGGGACCAGGAGTTCCTGGGGTACAGTTATGTTGTTTCTTCATCCGGGTGCTGGTTGAATATATGTTCTGTTTCAGAAAAATAATCACGCTGAAATGTGTATGTACACTAGAGTTCAGTGGGGGTTTTTAGGCCTTTGTTTTCGTTCTGTATTGAGCTGAGCTGGCTTCCACCTGATACTCAGGTAGGCTAGGGCTGGATGTGCGGCGCAGGAAGACAGAACCTGTGCGACTCTGACACTGGGTTCCCCTCCTTTCCTCTGCTGGTCTGACTAGCGTGAGGAAGGAAGTTCAGAATACTGTACTGCCTCATTCCTGCGGCCAGGCACACTCCCATGCTCAGGGGCGCCCCCGCACGGCCACAGGACAAACAGCAGGTCTAACAGGGCCACACCACACATCTCTCTTCCCCCTAACCCTCCCCACCCTGCCCCTCCCAACCAAGTAGAGAGAAAACAAAAGGGACCCGGAGCAGGAATGAGAAAGATGAGGGCAAAGAAGGGAAGGGGCAAAGAGCAAAGTGTAACAGCCACCAGAAGGAAGCAACAGTGGAGGACAGACAGGCGTTGGGCAAATTCCCCCCGTGTTTCCGTATGTCACTAGGAACACTCGCCTCCGCTGTGAGGGCGGGTTCCCCGGGGAATGTGGGCCCACAGCCACCAGAGAGAAACCCTCAGAACACACGTTAAGCAGCTGCTGCCCTGCCGGGGACCAGGCCGGCACAGCTCGGCCTGTGCTCTGAGCTCCCCAACCCACACCGCCTGGTCTCACCCTCCGTGGAAAGCTCTGCAAGCACACCAGAACAGCACGGTCCGTGAGCTGGTGTGGAGCCCTAGAAAGTTCCATTAGAAAGAGCTCTCTGACCATCAGTTTGAACACACGTAAGGAATATCCACCAAGCTCCTGGTCCAAGTTAGCCAACTGGGCTGGGACATGCTCTCTATGCGAAGCTGGGGGAAACAGCCCATGGTTACGAAATTAACACCCACACCATGGTTTTGTGGTTTGGGGCTGTGCTTTTTAAGTTCTTATTATAGAGTAATAACCTGAGGCATGTACCAGTAAAATATGACCACCCTAGAAAAACGCCTCTCGCTTAGCTTGCTCGGAAAGCCACCAGCTACTTTCCTATCAGCTAGAAAGAGGGAACCAGACTTACTGGTGGCGTGAAAGGAAGGAGCCGCACAGCCCACGTTCAGCAGGAAGAGTCCTTTATAACAGCGAAGTTGATACACAGTACTAGAGTAGGGCCCATCGGCCACGGGAGCAAGGGAGCAGGTCTGCAGACCAACACGTTCCAGGGCTCACGTCACACTGACATGCCAGAGTGACTGCCAAGTACCCCCTGAAGCTCCGCCCACCCACCAGTTCCGTCAAGAACTATGTCACTTTTTATATCTTCGTTTTTGGCCATTGAAGATAAAATCCACCATGATGGCAGGACTCAGCACAACAGTCTTTCCAGTCAAGCCAGAGATGGATGTCCCCGCTCTTACTGAGAAGCAAAAGTTCGTGTGACTTCTCTTGCAAGGACCAGAGAGAATTTGTTTCTTCATGATCTGTTGAAATATTTATAGATACTCAAAAAAAAACAAAAACAGAAAATAACGAACAGTCCATTCTGTGCTCTGTTTCCCTGGAAGATTGCTCATGATCACCCCTCCAACAGCTAGAGGGGTCACGTGTCTGGGAACAAAGAATTAAGACACTTCAAAATAAGCAATGAAAATCCTAGTGCAACACTCAGAAGCAGGTGGTGGCTTGAGAAGATTAGAGGGGGCGGGAAGTGGGTGCTCTCTTTCGGAGCAGGGTACGGCCTTTGGGAAGCCGAGTGGATGCACAGACAGAAGCAGCAACAAGCAGGAAACACTGTTGGGGAGATCCACTTCCTTCCAAGCTCTCCCCAGGTACGAGGGCATCACATCACCCACACTCTGACTTCTCAGGGCTGAGGACCCTAACCCTCACCCTCCACCCACTCCGGTGACCTGCACGCTAAGCTGAGTGGTCTCTGAAACAGGCTCAGGCCAAGGCCTGGGATGCAGCTCTGGAGGGCCCAGGTAGACAGATCCCTTCCGGGCTATTCCAAGCAAGCACCTGGGAAGCTCACTTCCCCAGGCAACCAAGAGGCATAAAGGAAAAGGCAAGGGAAGGAGAGGCTTCGAAGGCTTGGGAAGAAGGAACGGTGGCCAGCAACACAGTGGCTTTGTACCTGGCTCGGTTTTATGGGAAGACCTGCTGCCACTGCCACCTTATCCCTGTGCTGGGGACAGACTGCATTCAGTCTGCAACCAGCAGCCTGGAGAGACTCCACATGCCTTTCGTATGTCCATACGGGGATATATTTATTATTTTTAACTGATATAAATGCAACGGCTTCGACAAGCTGCTCGGTCCTCTGCCCTGAGGGGTTTCTGCCTTCAGGCCTGCCGTCAGGCTCACCCCAGCTTGCCATCTGCCTACCCCACACCGTGGGAAAGTGGCCCCAGGATGAGCAGAGAGGATACACACCACAACAGGTGACCAGGAGGAGGGCCTACCTCGATGAGACTTCTGTTTCTAACCCTGAGAACCTAAGGAATTGTGAAGGATGGGGAGAGGGAGCTGGGGTTAAAGGTCGCCGGGCTTTTTATTGCAGTTAAAGCAGACTCGGACAGGATGGTCCCAGCCTCGAGATGGGACGGCCCGGCGGTCATGGGAGCACTCGTCACAGAAGCCCTGGCCGCAGGCCCGGCAGTGGTGCTTGGAGAGCTTGACGCTGAACTCCTTCCGGCAGCTGTGGCAGTACAGGATCTCGTGGTCGGGCACCCAGTACGCCGGCCGGGCTGCATCCTTTACCAGACCTGTGGCAAGGAAGGAACATGTTGGGCGGGACACGTGGAACCCAACACCCTGTCCCACGGTGCACGAGGGCGTCCTCAGACCCTCCAGTGGCTCCCAATGCAACCGCACACAGAATCACCGAGGGACCTTTTACACAGGCAATGCCTGGTCTTCACCCACTCCACCCAGGCACGATCTTCAGAGCGGGCCCAGGAGCTGACATGTGTGTATCTATTAAGCTCTCCTGGTGTTGCTAAGGTGCAGACATTAAGAACCACTGGAGCAACAAGAAGCTGGAGTCAGGACATAGCTTCATTCAAACACCAGTTCCACTAGGCACCAGTTAATTAGCAGCTACAAGATTACAGGAGGGTACTTCTCGGGCCTTAGCTTCCTCGTCTTTGACAACCCACCTTCAAGAGCTTTATGGGGATTACAAGAACTGACCTGTCTCACATATGGGCCTGGGACCCGACAGCGGGTGTGCGCTTGGGGAGCACAGTTGGCAGGCTCTGTGCGCCAAGGGCAGCCTGCCTCTGCCGGTTACCGTGACAGCAGATGCAACCTGAACTTCAAGCCTGGGCAAATCCATTACTCCTACACCCTGGCTGGAGTCAAAGCTCACTGCCTGCACGTTCTGTGAGCCACAGTGATCCCATCTGTTACGAGCACTTTTCATTGCCACCCTCCCAGGAGCCCTTGGTCTCTCCCTACAAAGGGCTGCAGTACCCCAGCCCGGACAACCCCGCCGAAGCCCTCCACACACGGGTGGGCTTCCCCTCCTCCCCCTCTTCCCATCTTGGTTACAATGCCTGCTCTTCAACCCATTCCACCAGGGCAGGCGTGAAGAGCGATCTCACATCCTAAATGAGTTAATAGCTGGGCTGGTGTGGCAGATTAAACGCAGCCACAAATTCTCTGACACTCGTGCTCCCTCCTTGGATCTAGACGGGCTCTGTGCCTACAGAAGACTGTACAAGTTTCCAGGCCCAAGCCTTAAAAGAGATGGGCAGCTTCTACTTGTCTCTTGGAATATTAGCCTGAGAGCCTGAGCCACCATGTAAAGAAGTCCAACTACCGACGAAGAAACCACAGGAGAGGCCTGGAGACCATGGAGAGGGGGAGGGTCTGGTTCCAGGCATCCCTGCCAAGGCCCAGCACGTGAGTTAGGTTGGCTTGGACCCCCGAGACAGTCCAGCTGCCACACTGGGACACAAGGCAATGCCACTTGAAACAGGAGAATTATCCTCTCGGACTCAGCAAGTTGTGAGACGTGGTAAAATGGTGGTTGTTTGAAGCCTTTACATGTTCAGGTAGTTTGTTATGCAGCAATCAGTGGTTTAAGAGAACAGCCTCCGGATAGAAACATGAAGCCATTAAGGTATTCCACAGAAGCAAACCAATGTTCATCAATTTTCAGTCACCTTCCTGCTGCCCAACTCAACCCGGGTCTGCAAGCCTTAGACAAAACGACAGCCCAGGGCCCTCTGAAGCCTTCCATCCCACACACACTACACCCTGAGCAGCACTGCCAGGCCCACCTAGTGGTATGTCAATGGCTGTCACCACAGCTCCCAAAGTGTTCTGCACAGCTTCGCCCACCTTCCGAGCAATTAGTGTCCCACCTTCGTCATCCGCCTGTGCCTCAGCGACATCTGTAGACAATGACAAAGGAAAAGCCATCAGCTCTTAGTCATTTCCCAAATGGAAAGCTCAGGCGGCAGCAGAGCGCTTCTGGGTTCTTCCCCAGGTACCACTGCGCTGCCTGGCAACTATCCCCAGGGCCTGGGCTGCGGGTCAGGTCAGCCCAGACCCTGAGACCGGTGGCACCGGTTAGTCCTTTACCTCAACCCTCGAGAGCTATCTTCTAACCTTTCCTTAAAGTAGAGCAGAGAGCTTCCAGGAGCATGACCTAGCACCTTCTCCAAGAGAAGACTCAGTCCAAGCCATGTCTCGTAAACACAGGACAGGATTAACAACCCCCACCACCACCAAGAAACAGCACCCCAGCACTCAGGCTGACCCAAGGGAGCAGCTGCTGTCAGCAGATGCAGTTAGGAACAGGGTGGACATGTGGGAGCCCAGTTCCCAACACCCAGTGCCGCGGAGAGAGGTCCGGCCCTCCACCCTGCAGCTCCCAGACCCCACGTTACCTAACTGGACATTCCTGGCTTCGTAGCAGTTGTCACACACCCGCACGGGCACAGGGCCCCAGCCCCGCTCGGGCACCGGCCGGGTCTTGGATGAGCAGCCATCACAGAAGCCCTCCCCACAGGCCCGGCAATGATGCTTGGTGTCGTTATCTTTAAAGGACGTAGCACACTTGCTGCAGCTCTGTTCCAAGCCCAGAACAGACAGAGGCAGGTGTCACTCACGTCTGCTCAGCTCAGAAAGCTACCAATCCCCAGGGAAGGACCACAGGACCACCCTGAAACGGCAGGACCCCGCCAGTCCTAAGGGAGGGGCCCTAAAACCTCCAGCTGCTGAAGCAGCTCTGATTATCGTTTTCTTCCCAGCAGTGCCTGGAAAGGTTCTCAAATCATGTGGCTGAGTCACAGGGTTCTCAGAAGGCTAGTCTAGCCAGAAGAAAAAGGAGTTATTTTTTTAATGGCCCCGCCAAAGAGCCTCTGGGAAGTTGGTGCGGAGCAAGTTTTCTGTCAAAGGATTTGGGCCACAGCTGGGTGCTCCTTTGCTGTGGGTGCTCCTTTGCTGTGGGTGCTCTTTTGCTATGGGTGCTGTCAAGATTTAGGATCAAGCAGAGGATGACTAACTGACAGGGGTCCTCAAACTTTTTAAACAGGGGGCCAGTTCACTGTCCCTCAGACCGTTGGAGGGCCGGACTGTAGTTAAAAAAAAACACAAAAAAAACTATGAACAAATTCCTATGCACACTACACATATCTTATTTTGAAGTAAAAAAACAAGGCGGCAAAAACACCCGGCGGGCCGGATAAATGTCCTCGGCGGGCCGCATGTGGCCCATGGGCCGTAGTTTGAGGACCCCTGCCAGATCTCTAAGGCTCCTGGACTTCATATTCTGTATCTATGATCTTAGGCATCTGATCAGTAATGATTGGCCCTTGCAGGTAAGGAAGCTAAAATCTATCCCAAAGAAAACACTTGCAAAATAACGTGAAGGGAAATCCAGGGGCGAAGAGGACATGGCCTGCCTTAATGTAACCCCCTTTCCAATGCTCAGGGCTAATGAGACAGGGAGAGAAATTCCACGCCTCCCCCACAGAGCAAGCTTGGGACAGGGTGAAGCAAAACGGGCCATGCCAGGGTGCAGGAGCAGCCTGCCGCACCATACCAGGATCTGGGAGTTGGGCCTCCAGTAGGCTGGCGCTATCTGGTCTGTCAGCCAGGATGTCACAGCCTTGGTGGGTCCAAGGCTAAGCTCAGACACCGACTGAGCCATGAAGTTCATCCCGTCCAAGAGGCGCTGGGCAGCGTTGTTGTTGTCCTTCAGAAATCCATCAGTCTGAAATGAAAATGCAGGCTCCCATCACGCTCTGAGGGAAGGGACTCAAAGGAAAAGAGTGGGGGTCCTGGGTGAGCTGCACAGTCATTACCGCCAACTCAGAACCATAAACTCCCTGGCAGAGAAAAACAGGGACAGACCAGGAATCCCTCTGGCTTCTAGGCAATACCAGACCAACCAGTCACGACCGAATGAGTCTCTTCAAGGCGACCCTAAGACGTGGTGCACAGCTGCTCAATCAGGACTTAATCTGCCCACAAACAAGATACACCCTCCGGGAAACACTCACATAGAGATGACACCTCCCGCAGGAAACCCCCATCCCAGGCTGGGTTAGGAACCCTTCCTCTCAGTTCCTCTAATAGCTGCACATCTCTAGGGATCCTGTTTCTACATGTGCAGCCTAGAAGTACACTAGTGTTACCGTTTTCTTGGACTATAAACGATCTTGCTATAGAGACAATAGTTTTCGCAAGAAATAACTAATGCAGATCAAAAACAAAAGACAGTCACAAAACACCTTGTGAGAAAGTTAGTCTAGTGTGAGGCCATATTCAATCCTTGGACCAGAATAGTGTGGATCATCATGTCAGGGGAGACTGGAGAGAAGAGGAACAAAAAAATAGGAAATAGGCAGTTATGTGGTACTTGAAAGATGCAGGCAAGCTCAAAGGCGGATATGCAGGTAGGCCTCGTGGGCTAATCGGTAACTTTAGGAATCACCCAACAAGGGGAATAGGAATACCACCTAGTAAGTGCCTTCGAGAAAACTGCTTCTTTTTTTTCCATGAAGGGAAAGGTTTTGGATGTGTTGTGATTTATGAGTAATTCCAAGTGTGAATTGTGGCTTAATGCAGAATCAAAGCAAGGTATCAATGCCTCATGAACAGATTTATTTTCTAACATCTGGAATTCAAGTCAAATTAAAAACAGTGAGAGTCGCCCGGCCGGCATAGCTTGGTGCCCAGTGTGGGACATGCAGGAGGCAGCCGATCAACGATTCTCTCTCATCACTGATGTTTCTATTTCTCTCGCTCCCCCGCTGCTTCCCTCTTTGAAATAAATAAAATGTATTTTTTAAATAAAGTAAATATATAAAAAAAATAGTAAGGGTCTATAGTATTATCCCATTTCTTAGAATATACATCAGGAAAATTTCCAAAAAAAGAAATGGTTTTCTTATATAAAGATGGTCACTATAGCATTTTCTTTGATTAAAAAAAGAAAAAATTCAGCCCTAACCGGTTTGGCTCAGTGGCTAGAGCGTTGGCCTGCGGCCTGAAGGGTCCCAGGTTCGATTCCGGTCAAGGGCATGTACCTTGGTTGCGGGCACATCCCCAGTAGGGGGTTGTGCAGGAGGCAGCTGATCGATGTTTCTCTCTCGTTGTATCCCTCTCCCTTCTTCTCTGTAAAAAATCAATAAAATATATGTTTTTAATAAAAATAAAAAATTCATAAACAGCACGCATGAAAGTTTAATAAGGGAATGGGGAATCAAACTGTAACACAGACATAATGTTACACAGTGACTACAAATGGAATCATGAAAAATGGAAGCAATGTGGAAATAGTACTATGGTTACGAAAAAAAGGCAGATAAATGGCATGTAAATTATAATCACAACTATATAAACATATGCATATGGAAAATGACTGAAGAGAATATGAAAAAATGAAGTTTTGCCCAGCCAGTGTGGCTCAGTGATTGAGTGTCGACCAAGAAGTTGCAGGTTCTGGTCAGGCACATGCCTGGGTTTCGGACTCGATCCCCAGCAGGGGGTGCGCAGGAGACAGCAGATCAATGATTCTCATAGCTGTTTCTCTCTCTCTCTCTCTCTCTCTCCCTCAAAATCAATAAAAATGTATTTTAAAATAAATAAAAATGAACTTTTATTTGCAAAGACAGTATAACAATAGATAATTTTTCATTTACTTTATTTCAAGTTGTGCTTCTAGTATGTACGCAAAAAGAAATGAAAATAATTAACGATCTAGAAGAAGAAAAGCTCTTTAGATCATACCTTCCTAAACCACCAAAATACCGGAAGTCATGGTTAACCTTATTTCTAAACAAGTTCCACTTTTCCACACACATGTATAACTGGACGATACAAGAGGAAGAGTAATAAATAAAACTGCTCTTACTCCAGGCCACACATGCACAATCTCTGTCCGCACCACCGTATCCACAGGATCTTGGTTCCCAAACCAGTATTGCCGGCTACGATAGACCACGCCGCAGTTAGGACATTCGATCACATACCTACAAGGAATGCAAATAGATACTATTACCCTGCCAGGTTCCTGGGGAAACAAACACACCAGACAACCCTTAGCTATGTTGTTTAAACTCACCCAGACCAGGCATATTTTGCAAGACCCATCCAGGGGGAGTCGGTGGAAGCAGATGTCTTGGGCACTACGCTGACCTCCTTGCCTCTCTCATAGCAGGCCTGAAACATGGAGCACTCTGCCAGCTTCTTCTCTGGACACCAGTCCCCGTGGCCTCTTCACATCCCTGTCCAGCACCCACTCCCCACAAACCATAGCATCTGAGAGTCTACAGACCCCGAGTTTAGCACATCAGAAGAAAGTTCATTTCTCTAAGGAAGCCAGTGCCGTGAATGGTCATGAACTGAATGTATGCCCACCCCAGGCCCCAAAACTAAGCGGTAAATTATACGCCCATCACAGACAGAAGAAGTCAAAACTCGGTTCCTGAAGAGCACTTCCGTGCGTAAGAAGAACAAATAGCCAGTGTATGTGACCCCTGCCCACAAACTCAAGAGACTACGGGGAAAATAAGCTTTAAAAAAGTCCCACCAGGCCCCAGCAACAAACATGTGTGAGTTATTTTGGTTACAGAGCTGGGGAGAAGTTCCAGAGAGATTCCATTTGAACATCAAATACTCTGGGATGCAGCAAAGCTGCCCCAAGCCAATCTTTCCGACAGGAGAGTGACCAGCGGCCAGCTGGTGGAGCAAGGAGAAGCTCGGGACTCACCTTGCAGGTATAAACTCGGTTGTCATACTGGTGGGAGTAGCTGCAGCGGCTCTTGGCTTCATGAGGTACTCCTTCTTTCCCATGATTCATGCTGTTCTTACATCCAGCCCTGAGTGAAGCCCAAAAGCTGACAATGAGGCGGCCAATGGAACTGATGCTACTTACGCAGAAGCATCTGACCCTGAGCCAGAGATGGGGCCCAAACCAGACCTTGGTTATTAACGAGAACCCGGGTACTGAGCACAGAGAACCGTTTGTCTCCGGAACCCACAGGCCTCCCTTGTCCTTGCAATCAGCATCACCACAAAGGTCGAGCAAGTAGTACCTGGCCTGAAGAGAAAAAGCGAAATGGGGAAACTCTTCTTAGAAACACCACCTGGCCCCTCAGTAGGAATGGAGGCGCCAGAAGATACCACCTTGACAAGAGATGAATCTGGAGTGGCTCTCAGAAAATTGAAAAGCCCAAACAGCATGAATTAAGTTTAACCAGGACAGGCTGCCAGGACGCCAAACAAAAACCATCCCCCAACATTTGGCAAAGCACTAAGAGGCTTAAGCCGGACAAGAAAACCTTCCAAATCAACAGTGAGCCCGGCCACCCTGACAGCACAGCATACAGATCAGAACTCGAGCACATCAGAAGAAAGGAAAGTCCTGGAAACCCTGGGGAAGCTCAGCTGGAGTGGAAAAGCCACGGAGCCTAGGCCCTCGTGCTAGCAAGCAGAAAGGAACATAAATCAAGCTGGCAACGAACATCCCTCTGTCCAAGATAATCCTAGCTCTCCCCATCCCAGGCTGTCTAATCCAACACCCAGGTCCTTTTTACAAATTCAGAACCAAGTGGTTCAGTGCTCGGCGATGGCCTACTGGGTTCAATGCAAAAGGGCTGTCATAACAGAAAAGGCTCAGGACAGAAAGGTCTCCACATGTAGATGGGCAAATGTGAGCAAGGACAATATAGTAGCGAAGGGGTGGGAAGGCAGGGAGTGAGTACATGACATGGAGACTGCAATCTGACTGTGACACACTGCGTTTAAATCCTCTGGGCTGCTTTAGTCAAGTCAACAGACTGTGATTTTACAGACATTAACAGCTCAGGTTAATCCAGTGGCCCCCCCCAAAGTGTGGTCCCCAACCAGCAACATCAGCATCACCTGAAAACTTACCAGAAATGCAAGTTCTCAGGCCCTAAGCAGACCTATTGAATCAAACTGCGGGGCCAAGACCCGCTGATCTGTTTTAACATGTCCTTGCGCTGTTTCGGTGGAGAATCAATGCCCTGTCCCCTGTAACAGAGTGTGGTCCACAGACCAGCATCAGAGGCATCCCTCGGAGCTTGTTAAAAATGCAGATTTTCACCCAGAACTGCTGTCCACACTCTGCATTTCACAAATTTACAAAGCGGTGCATATACAGACTGATGTTTGAGAAGCCCTGCTCTAATGCAATGTCCTCAACTCAGACCACATGTTAGAAAAATCTCAGGAGCCTTTTAAGGATTCCAGTGCCTGCGCCCCACCCCAGACCCATTAAACCAGCCTCCCTGAAGGTGGGGCCCAGGCCTGGAGACTTCTGCAAGCTCCCTGGGTAATTCTAACGTGCTCTAAGCACTTGTGCTCACAGCGAAACGCATCAACTAGGATTGATACAGACTACAGCGCGTGCACACACTGGGCTCTCTATCAAGTATTAGTTGAGTAAATGGAATAATTAGGATTGAAGGCCCTGATAGGAGAAACATGGGAAAACAGGCAACCTAATGTTTTCTTATTAAAAACTCCCCAAGCCAGAAGCCAGTCAACTTCACACCTAAACCAGGCTGAAATCTTCAGGGGATTCTTCGTAACCATGCGTCCTGGAATCCCCTGCAACCTCAAAATGTGGTCCCCCGACCACCAGGATCAGCTGGGAACTTGGAAACCACCATCTCAGGCCCCACCCCATCCGTCAATCAAAACGTTTCATTTAACCAGACCCCAGGTGACCTGCATGCCCACTGATGTCTGAGCAGCATCACTGTGAGTCTCCTTTCCCAGGATGGGGAGACAGCTGGCCTCACTTACCCGCAGCTGAGGCACAAGGAGGAGCAGGTGAAGTACTCGTCGGGGAAGAAGGAGCTGTGCGCCATCTGGTCATCGGGGATCTCACCGCTGAAGCGGTCGCTCAGGGCCTAGCGAGGGGGGAAGGTGACATGAAGACACAGGACAGAGCCCTGAGCTTCGGCTCTTCCACGGCTTTCCTTTCTGAGGTCCCCCCGCCCCGCCCCACCTCACTTCTTACAGGTTCCACGGCAGGAAGAGGGAACCTACCTTCAACCTCCGAGGCCCAACCTGCCTGGAAAGAACCAGTCCGTTTCCTGAGAGGTCAGAAGTGAACCAAGTTCCTGTTCCCTACTAATTCCCTTGGAGGTTACAAACACCTCACACAGTCTTTCATTCAGAACCTCCACAGATACTAATGCCCACTCCATCCTTGGGAAGCTGGGGCCGAGACACCAAGACTTGAGAAGGGGGTTCATCCATCTTTAAGTCAGAGACAGCTGAGCAGGAAGCAAGAGTTTTGGGGACTTCTCTCCAGTTCTAACCAAGGCACGCATTTAGCGTTTACTAGGCCGCAGAACTATCTCAACACAGAAGTATACGTCATCAGCCAAAAACAACAAGAATTACTGTAGTGTTTGGCAGCCTTTTATCAACTACAGTACCCCAAAGACAGCAAAGGGCCAAAACAGGCTGAGAAGAACGATAAGGTATCTGCAGAGGCGAACTAAAACTTTTATGTGAGAGGTGCTTCCGCTTCTAATCCTGTTGGCACGCATTACTTTCCATGGAAAGTACTTTTCAAGCCGATTCCCCACCCCCCCCTTCCAGGCCCTTAGTCAGATTCAGTGGAAAAAGTAATGTAAATTAAATAGAAATGGCCTTTCCAGGCTTCAAAAATCATTAAGTGCACACTGTTCCAAGTCTCTATCTTTCAGTCTCCCATTCTGAGGCAGACAATCATTATTCACAGGAAGAGAGGGAAAAGCAGCCTACAACAACAGGACAAGATGTTACTTCCTTTAGTAAAAGCCAAAAGGAAATTTTAAGATGAGATTTGGAAAAAGGGCAGATTAGGTTCTAAACTAAGGTTCTCAAGCTCTGAAAGCAATTTTGTTTCATGAGAACTCATTTATTAAAGTGCCTTTTCCTTTTTGCAGCGAAGCCTTACTGCAATACACTGCAGACTCACGTGTTTAGGAAGGCGAGTGATCCCAATGTTGAGTCAAGTCAGGTGTAAGACAAGAGTAGAGTAGAGGCAAGGAATGTGTCAAATTGAGGGGGCATGATTCACCTAAGCCTTGTGGGCACCCCCCTCCTCCGTAACAAAGAAACAGAATTTCCGGACGATGAGGCCCAGAAATCAGGATTTTAAAGATTCCCAGGGGATTCTAATGTGCAGCCAAGGTTGAGAACCACTGCCCTAAGGGCATTCAAATTCAGCTTCTGCAAGGATAATGCCCAGCCCGTACACCATCAACTGCCTGCAATAGCCAACCAAGTGACAATCCTTGATTTAGACCCCCAAAAAGATCTGACAAATAATAATATATGTAAATCCTGTTGCCTTGGGGATAATTTTATAAAGACTAACTTAGGGAAACACTAAGACTTTGAGAGAAAAGATAAATGAATATACATATGAATATTAATGAGAATAAATGAGAAGCAAGGCAAGAATCACTCTCTAGCCCAAAACTGCCCTCCTCTCTCCTACTTCTAAATGTGATCCATCCTTTGGCGATTTTAAAAAATATATACTGTTTTATTGATTTCAGAGAGGAAGGGAGAGGGAGAGACAGAAACATCAATGATGAGACAGTATTACTGATCAGCCACCCCGAGTATCGAGACCGCAACCTGGGCATATGCCCTACCAGGAATCAAACCATGACCTCCTGATTCACAGGTCAACACCCAACCACCGAGCCACCCTGGCTGGTCCTTCGGGGATTTTTTTGGTCTCACCTTTTTCTTTTTTCTTTTTTTCTTCTTTTTAAAATATATTTTATTGCTTTTTTTACAGAGAGGAAGGGAGAAGGATAGAGAGAAACATTGATGAGAGAGAAACATTAATCGGCTGCCTCCTGCACACCCCCATCTGGGGATGTGCCCACAACCAAGGTACATGCCCTGACTGGAATCGAACCTGGGACCCTTCAGTCCGCAGGCCTATCCACTGAGCCAAACAAGTCAGGGCTGGTCTCACCTTTTTCATGATACCCTCTCAACCACTTTAAACACACTACACTATGCCTTCTCTGAAGGCCTTTTGTATTCAACAACTAAATCAGTATTGAGTAATTAGGCAATGATGCAAAGCTATGGGTCTGTTGTATTTCATCTCCTAGATTCATTCATAAACATTGTGAAAGAAGTTTCCAACCTTTATATCCTCTAACTCCTAGCGAAGGTCCTAACCAAGAGGTCATGGTTTGATTCCTCTACTAGGACCTAGGGAATGAAGTGCCCAGCACCAACCCCATCTCCCCCCATGCACATACCAACCTCTGTTCTCCACTCCTTATCTTGGGTCTGCCTCTGTACCAGGCTTTATCCCAGACCCACAGGCCCTCTCTAATTTTAGGTTAATTACTCCAATTGGCCAAATTACTGATAACCTTCTCGGCCGTATTTCTTATAGGTGTGTGCATGACCCTCTAGGGCTAGCAAGTGGGAAATGTAGTGTTATCTTCCTAATGCATCAATTTACGGAAAGATCTGGATAGCAAGCTATCCTATATAATAAAACCCTAATATGCAAATTGACCCAATGGCAGAATAACCGGTCACTATGATGCACACTGACCACCAGGGGGCAGACAATGCAGGAGCTGCCCCTGGTGGTCAATGTGCTTCCACAGGGGGAGTGCCACTCAACCAGATGCCAGGTTCACTGCTGGTGAGAAGCAGTGGAGGTGGCGGGAGTCTCTCCCATTTCTGCCGCAGGTAGGCAGTAAGGAGCAAAGGGTCTTTGACTTTGAGAGCCCAGACTGTGAGAGGGATGTCCCAAACTGCAAGAGTGCACAGGCCAGGCTGAGGGACCCTTCCCCCACCCCAAGTGCATGAATTTCATGCACAAGGTCTCTAGTCCTATATAATAAAAGGATAATATGCAAATCGACCAAACGATGGAACAACCAGTCGCTATGACATGCACTGACCACCAGGGGGCAGACACTCAACACAGCAGCTGCCCCCAGTCCGCAGGCCCCAATCACCCAATCAGGGCCTGCTTACCAACCTCTCAGTTCCTTACCCAGGCAAGCAGGCTCTGATCACCTGATGGGGAACAGGGAACCAGGGGAGAGTGGCAGTAGGAGGTGGGGTCGGCTGCCAGGGAAGATGGCCCTGATCGCAGGTCAGGCCTAGGGACCGTATCCATGCACAAATTTTGTGTGCTAAGCCTCTAGTTATTACATAAAAAACAAGCATGGACATAGAATGAAACTAAATGGAAAATTTGCAGAAATTAAACATGAGACACCCTCCCCCCAAGTCACTTCAGGCTGCAGTGGCAGCTTTGCACTCTCTGTGTCTATTTTCTCATCTATAAAATGGCGATGCTAGAAGGACCTTCCTCAATAAGGGTGTTCACAGGTTACATGAGAGAACCAAATGTAATTACCCATGCAGAGCACTTGGCACAGACCGAGAGCTCAGGAAACATTAGGTGTGCCAGGCTGGTGTGGCTTGGTGATTGAGCCTCATTGACCTATAAACAAACCCAGGAGGTCATGATTTGATGCCTGGCCAGGACACATGCCCGAGTTATGGGCTTGACCCCTAGTAGGGGGCATATGGGAGGCAGCTGATCAATGATTCCCTCTCATCATTGATATTTCTATCTCCCTCTCCCTTTCTCTCTAAAATCAATAAAAATACATTAAAAAAAATGTTTGGTGCCATTATTATCATTTTAATTGTTTTTTTATGCTGAGAATTTTATTTCCTTCCTTAGATACCCTCACTACCTAATCCAGGTAACGCAGGAGATATAAGAAGCTCTCTCCATGATAGCTCATTAGTCCGATGGCTGCTTGCATGTGTTGTGAATACAATTAAGTCCTCACTTAATGTCATTAATAGCTTCTGTGACTCGAAGTGAAATGACATATAATGAAACCAATTTTTACCATAGGCTAACTGATTATAAACAAGAGTTAAGTGCCTACAGCATCTCAATGCTATAACAAAACTTTTTTAACAAAATATTTGAGAACCTGCTGTATTTAGCTGCAAAAAGCCGCTTATGTATCTAATGAAGTGATGGAAAAAGTAAAACAAGAAAAGAGAGGAATGAAACTAAGGAATGTAGAAGCTACTGAAGAGGTATAGGGGAAAACCAAACAGAAGAATTTTTAGCCCCTGCGTTTTTTCTCTTCTAAGTAGGTAACTAAAAGGATAACCTAAGTACGAGTTTGCCTTAGGAAAAATAATGTATTTAGCATGAGTTCAACAACTGGGTTGAATTCGGCGAGGGGGAAGGAGGGTGAAATGCCACTCCCCAGTAAATATAAAATAGCAGCCCAATAACAATGACAGCACATTGTTACTCAAGGTTCTTTCTGTTCCAAAACCCAAGTTGCTTGTTTCACGTCTCTGAAATTCCTTCAGAAAAATCGGGGCATGTCTACATATCTCAAAGTTTGGCACCAAACAATCTGCAGCCTGATTCCCATGGTACATATGCCCATAGAACCTCATCACTGCCTGCCCTAGACAAATCAACTGTTAGCTTATGTTGGCCAAGGCAACAGTACCCTCTTATGACATCAGAGAGAGAACTCCTAGTCTAACCAGCCGCAGCACTTCATATGCTGGTCACCTGTCCTCTGAAATGCTGGGACACACGAAAAGCATGTTACTTCCCTCACAAGTCGCTGGAATAATGAGTCAGACCATGACAAGCTTCAGGAGGACTTCACATGAGTCAAGAGTATGGGAATATTCAGTAACTGCTTTTAAAAAACCTGATGTTAGTGTGTTTGGATACAAGGGTAAGGAGAATGTGTCCTCCTTCCTGATTGTTACTTTCCAGTAAAGATACTACCACTTAATCCATATACTTTGTCTTTCAAAAATTCCAAACCTCACATCATTCCAGAGATCTTGGGCTCTCCTCCTTCTGAGGTCCCAAAGCTGTGAGAGGAAGGCAGGGAAGGAACTCTCCTGAAAAAGCTTGGGAAAGCATTTGAGGTGTCTGGAAAAGGTTGCCTGGAGACCAGATGATCTTGAACTTTAGTTGTCCTGGCAATAGTATGGCTCTTTCTACTGAACCTGAAAGGTTAGCCCCAGTCATCAAGGGCTGGCAGTGAATGTTCGGATTCAAAATGGACTCTTATGCAATCAACGATGCCACCCCCAATCGAATATAATGACTTTATAAATACTTTAAATGCATCCTGATGTGATAAAAGTCAGAGTTTCTACATTTAGATATCCGAGGCTAAAAGAGGTATTAAATAAAACCTATACAAATTCAACTTTAAAATGATTCAATTATTAAGAACTGTAATACAGACAACATAGTTAATTCAGTATTAAATTCCCTTATTCAATAGGAATCTGAGCATCTCTTTCCTTTAAAAATATTTGCCTGCTTACTCAGCTATGCTCTGCTTGTAGGTATCTGGCCTGTTGCTACTATGGAACCTGCGCGAAGGAGTGGGTGGTCAGGATGTGGGAAATAACCCAGCTGCGAGAGAGGCACGGGGCCTGGACCACAATGTGGCAGGAAGAGTTGTCAGGTCAGCAGGATTAATCAGGAAGCCTAAGGGCAAGCCACTAAAACAGAAAGTGACTCTCTCTCTCTCTCCCCCCCCCTTCCCCTCCCTCTCTCTCCCTCCCTCTCTCCCTCCCTCCCAACTCATTAAACACATTCCTGTTTGATAATGACCATGAAAAGCAGCACTTGGGCTCCCTTTGGGTCCAACAGTGCTACATCAATCAAGTGGAACCACGTAACTAAGATGCAGCTAATAACTTTTTAAAAGTATACCAAGTGGCATTAAAAAGAATGAGGTATGTATTATATACTAATATAGAAAGACAACCAAGATGCATAATTAAGTGGGGGGAAAAACAAGTTCTGAAATAATATGAATGTATAATCCCATTTTTGAAGAAAAATTTTAGTAGGTGTTTGTGTGTACATGCACTTATAAAGAATTGAAAATTTCTAGAAGAATATACAAGAAACTACTTACAATGGTTATCTGCAGAATAAGAATTACAGGTCTCTATGATCCCATTTATTCAGGGAGAAAAAATATATACATATACTTATGTATGCATATATGTATCAATGGAAATTTCTAGAAACATATACAAGAAAATATTAACAATGGTTATCACAGAGTGAAGGAGAGAGGAGAAAAAGGGACTCAATTCATACTATACACATTTCTGTAATATTTGAATTATTTTATCATGAACACACATTGCTTTCATAATTTAAAAAATTACTTTTTTCAATGAAAATAACCAAATGCACAAATACAACTTATGGGAATGTCCTTTCTAGAGGCAACTAGCAATATGTATCAGGAACCTTTAAAGATGGCCATATGCTCTGACCTTCCTAGAAGTGGAATAACTACTGAGATGGAATAGAACAAAGTTAAAGCACAGACTACTCAACTCAAATTCTTCTCCAATACTTTTACTAGATAAGTCATCTCAAGCAAATTAATTCACCTCTTCGTGCCTCCATTTCTTTTCTTTTTTTTTTTTTTTTAATCCTCACCAAGGATATTTTTTCCATTGATTTTTTGATAGAGTGAAAGGGAGAGGGAGAGAGAGATAGAAACATCAATGATGAGAGAGACACATCGACTGGTTGCCTCCCACACACCCCCTACTAGAGCCAGGAGCCTGAAACCTGGGCATGTGCCCTTGACTGGAATCAAACCCAGGACCCTTCAGTCCACAGGCTGATCCTCTATCCACTGAGCCAAACCAGCTGGGGCATGCCCCAATTCTCTTTTTTATAAAATACCACAATTTATCCATGTTTTTGCACACTTAGTTTGCATTTTGTTGCTATTACAAAGTGCTTTTAATATCCTCATATAGTCTCCTTGTATTCCTGTGGAAGTTTAAGGCAAATTCCTAGAAATATGGCTAAAACATCTATTATGCATATTTTATCTAAACTAGAAATTTATAAATTACTTTTC
>PVJC01006778.1:0-53646 GCA_004026665.1 Murina feae | reverse complement strand
TCTAGTTGGTCCTTTATCATATCCTTGAGGGTCTCATTAGATTCATTGAGGATCTCACTAAATTTATCGGCGGTCTCACTAAATTTATCGGCAGTCTCTAGAAATTT
Source organism: Murina feae (assembly GCA_004026665.1). Lineage (NCBI taxonomy): Eukaryota > Metazoa > Chordata > Mammalia > Chiroptera > Vespertilionidae > Murina > Murina feae. Next base: position 53,539 of record PVJC01006778.1, on the reverse strand, counting down.
CTTGAAAAACCTAATAACCGTGGTTTTGAACTCTATATCCTGTCGTTTTCTTTCCTCCATTTCTGTCATTTGTGATCTGTTTCTTTGTCTCCACATTTTGGCTGCTTCCCTTTTTGAGTTAGGCGATCACTGCGAGGAATTAACCTCTAAGCCACTTGGTTATGAGAGAGGGCTGTGTCTACAGTGGGAGAACTTCTGTGCTGGAGACACCCTTATGGGGCAAGAGTTGTTTCAGTGGGGCTTTTATGCTCCCTGCATCTGCCCCGAGTGTGTTCCTCGTGGATCTGTTTTGTTTAGGTTAGTCCCACTCTGGCCACTGGGTGAGGCTGGCTCCTGTATCTTTAAGGAAGTGTTGATTAAGCCTTTGCCTTAGGCTACTCAGTCTTTTATATGCAAAAGCCTCTGATGCAGCTCGGGAGGGGCAGAGCCTCGGGGAGTTTGCAGGGCAGGACGGAGCAAATAGCTATGGCGCTTCTCAGCCCTGTGCTGAGAGACACCAGGTCTCTGTGTCCCACGGTAATTGCTGCAAGCAACGCTGAGAGAAACCCACTTTGGATTTCCTCCGGGTGCCAGTCAGTCCTCCTTCTCCAGGTGTTTGGGTCCTCAGAAACTCTCCTGGAACTGGAGTTCAGAGCCGCTGGGAACTTGTGGCTCTCTCCGTTTTGGAAAAGAACTCCGTTTTGGAAAAGAACTGTCCTCCGGCGCCAGCCCTTTCCCCAAGCCCCGTGCGCGCGCCTCCGTACCTCTGTACTTTGCTTCCGCAGCTCCTCTGAGCATCAGACTCTTTTCTAATTGTAGGATTTTCACTCAGCCAGCCTTCCTGTGGGTGCGAGTGGTGTCTGTGTGTTCTTTTCATGGTTTTTCTGAAATAGTTGTTCACGGCTGCATTTACGGTGTTTACTTTATGCCGCCATCTTGCTGTTCCTATTTCTACTTTGTTTTCTTTATACAATCTCTCATATAGTTTTGGTAACAAGTATTTTAAAATTCTGAATTTCTAGTCACTACTGTACTTCTCTTAGGGTCAAATACAAACAACTTTTTAATAAACTTCAAATTTTAGAATAGTTTTATATTTGTAAAATGTAATAAAGTACAGAGATTTTCCATTCACCTATCATGTTTAACATCTTACAGTAGTATCATACATTTATTTATAATTAATGGACCAATAATGATACTTTATTATTAACTAAAGACTTCAGATTTTATTAGGATTATGGGTTTCAGAAAGAAAGACCACATACTATTAATATGAATCATCACTGATGCAGAGGTAGTGTTTTTAAAGTTCTCCACTATGAAGGTATTCTTTTTCTCCCACGTCCCATTCTTTGTAAGGCTATCACTGTATGTATCCCATACTTATAAAGTGGAGAAGAACGACCCACTTCCTAATTTCCTAGTGGATAGAGTACCTGCATAAATTATTTGTGTATTCTCCTCTATTTGTCTATTCATTTACGTAAGTATGGACTCAAGAATATTGAAATTCTACTTGGGAGTACAATCCAATATTATTTATTTATTTATTTGTTTGTTTGTTTATTTATTTATTTATTTATTTTTACTTTTGACCTGTGGGAGCTATTTAAATTGTCTCCTGGGTCTCCTTGGCATATCTTCATTATTGTGGTTCTCTTATAGCATAGTAAGAAGCACGGAAAATTTCAGGACAAGGAGAATAGGGAAACAAGACAGATAGTTAACCAGCAGTTTGCAGCCACCTAATAAAGCCTTTTTTCTCTAAGCCAAGAACACTTAATAGTTTGAACTCCCTACTTAAATTACCCTACTCAGAGAGACAGATAACAGAAATTCAATTAGTGCCATTTTCCAACTACCTCCAAGGACAGAGAAATTAAGAGAATAAATCTTCTATTAGTAAATTAGCATAAAGCTGATAAATATTCTATTGATTCTCTCCTAAGACGTCCCCTAAAGGCCCAGTCTTTAAAACCCCTGAAAATGAAAGTCCCAGGGTGCTCTCTCTCCAGAGAGTGTACCTGTACCATTCATTCTCTTCCCCTCTCCTTCCCCCACAGGCACAGCCCCTAACCCAGTGGTTCTCAACCTGTGGGTCACAACCCCTTTGGGCATGGAACGACCCTTTCACAGGGGTCGCCTAAATACACCCTGCATATCAGATATTTACATTAGGATTCATAACAGTAGCAATATTACAGTTATGAAGTAGCAACAAAAATACTGGATCAAATGGGAGTTCCATTTTTAATTTTTTGAGGAAATTCCATACTGTTTTCCACAGCGGCTACACCAGTCTGCATTCCCACCAGCAGTGCACTAAGATTCCCTTTTTTCTACATCCTTGCTAACACTTGTTTGTTGATTTGTTGATGATAGCCATTCTGATAGGTGTGAAGTGGTACTTCATCATCATTTTAATTTGCATATCTTTGATGATTGATGACTTTAAGAACATTTTTCATGTCTCTTTGCCTTCTTGATGTCCACTTTGGAGAAGTGTCCATTTAGGCCCTGTGCCCATTTTTCAATTGGATTGTTTGTCTTCCTTTTGTTGAGTTCCTTATATATTTTGGATATTAACCCTTTATCAAATGTATCATTGACAAATATAGTCTGCCAAGCCGGGGGCTCTCTTTTCACTTTGTTGATGGTTTCCTTTGCTGTGCAGAAGCCTTTTATTTTTATGTAGTCCCATTGGTTAACTTTATCCTTAGTTTGCTTTGCCTTAGGAGATGTATTGGTAAACATATTGCTATGAGAGATGTCTGAGATTTTACTGCCTATGGATTCTTCTAAGATTTTTATTGTTTCACAACTTACATTTAGGTCTCTTACCCATTTTGAGTTTGTTATTGTGTATAAGTTGGTGGTCTAGTTTCATTTTTTTTGCATGTACCTGTCCAATTTTTCCAACACCATTTATTGAAGAGACTGCCTTGACTCCATTGTATCTTCTTGCCTCCTTTGTCAAATATTAATTGAATATAATGGTCAATTTCTGGGGTCTCTGTTCTGTTCCATTGATCTATAAGCCTATTCTTGTGCCAGTACCACGCTATTTTGATTCTGGTGGCTTTGTAGTATAACCTGATATCTGGTATTGTGATTCCTCCACTTGGTTCTTCTTTCTCAAGATTGCTGTGGCCAAAGTAATGAGATTTGAAGGTGGAGACCTTAGGAGTAATTAGTTTCAATGAGGTAATGAGTACAGGATGCTCATGATTGATTTAGTACTTTTTAAAAATAAAATGAGATAGGAGAGTTCTCCCTCTCTGACTCCAAGTCCCAGTACTGAGGAAAGGCCTTGTGAGCACACAGGAAAGTTGGCCATAGGAAACCAGGAATAAGGTCCTCACCAAAACCCAAATTTGTTGGCACCTTGATTTTGGACTTCCACCCTTCAGAACTATTAAAAAAAATTGATCTTTATTGCTTAAGCTGCCCAGTCTATAGTATTTTGTTATAGAAGCCTTAGCAGACTAAGACAAATATTAAAACATTTTTAGAGTAAAAATAATATGTTATCTATACTAATCCTTCGATTAAGCAAGTGATTCAGATATTTGGCATGTTAAAATTATACGGGAAGATTTATAGAAAATTTTAAGAATCATCTCAAGCTTTGCCTTCTGAGAATGGTATACATTTTTTCCAACCAATCTTTCTAGGAAGAAGAAAAGTTGTACAAAGCAATATATATATATATATATATATATATATATATATATATATATATATATACCTTTTATAATATATATATAATCTTTTATAATATATAATCTTTTATAATATATATATATATTATATATATAGGTTTATGTTAGAAGATACAGAAAGGCTTAAAAAACAGCAAGTACTTGGGGGCCCAAGGTCCTGTAGAGTGAAAACTCAAAGAGTAAATAAGGAATTTGACAACACTCTTTTCTTTGAAACGTTGCCAAGCTTGAGGTTATTATAAAACTGAAAATCTGAGTAAAGCTTTCCTTAGACTCAAGGGTGAAAGAAAACTTTGCCAGTTTGTTGTTAATAGAAGAGAAGCAACCTGGGAATTGCCCAAGTTTCTCAGGTGGAACCTCCCAGGGGTATGCTGTAGGCTTAAGAGTGAACTTGAAATAGTCCGGTTCTAACAAAAACTAGGCAGAGATACAAATAGGCTTCAAAATTGGTTAGACTAAGTCAACAAGCCCCTGCACTAACTGCCCAAGAAGCAAAAGAAACGTTCCCTGTAGGAAGACATGATTCATAGCTTCCAATTATTTTAATTTCCGCTGCTAGAAACACAAGAAGGTATCTCTTGATTTTCCACCATGAGAGCCTTGCAGTATCACTGGAAGTGAAACCTGTGAAAGTGCAAGGTTCCCCCCAATACTATAGTGCCCAGGAGCTTCTCACTCTAATGCTGTTTAGATTACAATGGAATTAAAATCAAAATTAATAATGATACAAAATAGCTGAAAAATTCCCAAATATTTGGAGGTTAAACCGTATCTCCTAAATAAGAAATGGGTCAAAGGAAAAGTCTCAATAGAAGTTCAATGTATTTTGAAATAAGCTAAAATAAAAGTGGAACTTATAAAAAAAATTGGATATAGTGAAAACATTTCTTAGAGTAAAATTTATAACATTCAATGCATATGTTAGAAGTGCTCCGAAATCAATATTGCATGATACTAGAAATAAAAGTAATTTAATCCCCAAAAAGAAGAGAAAAAAGAAATAATAAAAATAAGAGCAAAATCTCAGTAAAATTGAAAATAGAAAAAATAACAGCAAAAATCAATAAAACCAATAGTTGTTTTTTTATAAATATTAATAAAGTTGATAAGCTTCAAGCCACAGTAACAGAACATCAGAGAGAAAACACAAATTATTAATATCAAAAATAAAATAGGGGCACCAGTACTGATACAATAGAATTTAAAATGACAATTAAGAATACTATAAACAACCATATACTCATAAATTTGATAATTTAGATAAAATAACAATATCTTGAAAGACAAAAACTTCCAAAATATATCACAGAAATAAATAATCTGAATAAATATATGTATTATTAAATTGCTAATTAATAAAATTCCAAAAGAGAAGGCACTAGGCCTGGATAGTTTTGCTAATAAATTATAGCAAACATTTAGATTAAATGATACCAAATTTCTAGAATACCTGCAAGAATATAGTCACAGAAGGAACACTTCCTCACATATTCTATTAGGCTAGAAATAACCTAATGCTCAAATCAGATAAAGACATTACTAGTAAGTAAACTATCGATCAATACAACTCATGAAGATACTTGCTAAATCCTCACCAAATTATTATCCAAAAATGTATGCAAAATTTACACAATAATTAAGTGAGATTATTCCAGATAAGCAACATTCAAAAATCATTTTTAGCATTATTTTTTTATTACATAAAGTTTTACAAAGATTAGTACATATATCTCTTTTTTCCCCTGCCCTTCCCCTAGCCTCCCCTACCCCCCAGTGTTTTGTGTCCATTGGTTATGCTTAAATGCATGCACAAAAGTCCCTTGGCTGATCTGTTACCCCTCCCCCGCAACGTCCCTGTCCTTGTTGCTGTAATTAGACAGTCTGTTTGATGCTGCACTGCCTCCGTATCTATTTTTGTTCACCAGTTTATAATAGTTATTATTACCCATAGATGAGTGAGGACATGTGGTATTTTTCTTTCATTGACTGGCTTATTTCATTTAGCATTATGTTCTCCAGTTCCATCCATGCTGCTGCAAATGCTAAGAACTCCTTCCTTTTTACAGCAGCATAGTATTCCATTGTGTAGATATACCATAGTTTTTTAATCCATTCATCTGCTGATGGGCATTTAGGCTGTTTCCAAATTTTAGCTATGGTAAATTGTGCTGCTATGAACGTAGGGATGCATATATCCTTTCTGATTGGTGTTTCTGGTTTCTTAGGATATATTCCCAGAAGTGGGATAACAGGGTCAAAAGGGAGACCCATTTTTAATTTTTTGAGGAAACTCCATACTGTTTTCTAATTAACCCACATATCTCTTTAGAAAACTCATTTGGACATGTAGGGAAAAAAATTGATAAAATGTAACACAAATACTAGATAAAAATTCTCAGAAGATTTGGAAACAGCCTAAATGCCCATCAGCAGATGAGTGGATTAGAAAACTGTGGTACATCTACACAATGGAATACTATGCTGCTATAAAAAAGAAATTCTTACCGTTTGCAACAGCATGTATGGAACTGGAGAGCATTGTGCTAAGTGAAATAAGCCTGTCAGTGAAAGATAAATACTACTTGATCTCACTCATTTTTGTAATATAAAGATAATTATAAACTGATGAACAAAAATAGACAGAGGCAAAGAAGCATTGAACAGACTGTCAAACTACAGCAGGAAGGCAAGGGAGGATTGGGGGTGGTAAGAGATCAAACAAAGGACTTTTATGCATGCAGATAAGCATAACTAATGGATGCAAAATATTGTGGGGGGAGGAGTGCATGTGCACGGGGGTAGGGGAGGCTGAGGGAAGGTTAATTGGGGTGGGGGGAGACATATGTACTATTATAAGGCTTTAAACAATAAAATAAAATAAGAGAATTAGAAATAAAGAGAACCTTCTTTAACTTACTACAGAATAAAATCTATAGCTAACATCCTGTTTTATGGTTAAAAACTGGTTGCTTCCTTCTCTAAGATCGGGAATAAGGAAATTATGTCACATCTAACCACTTTTAATCAACTTGGTACTGGAAATCCTATCTAGAGCAATAAGACAAAGAAAAAAAAGTATATGGATAGGTAAATAAAGAGATAAAAATGTCTTCAGATGATACAAATGCATCTAGAAAATTGCAAAAAAAATTAAGTACTAAATGACTATGCAAAGTTGCAGGATACACGGTTTATATACGAAGATCAATTAATTTATTGCATACTAGCAATGAAGAGTAGAAATTTGAAATTAAAATAATAAAATTTACAATAGCTCCTAAAAAGGAAATACTTTGGTAAATATGTAACAAAATGTGATCAGGATCTTTATACAAAATCTACAAAACTCTGATGAAAGGAATTAAACAAATGATTATATGTCATGTTTGTGGATTTAAATACTCAATATTAGTAAAAATGTCTACTCTTTCAAATTTGATCTGTAGATTCTACGCAATCACAAACAAGAATTTAGCGTTATTTTGTGAATATCAACAAATTGATTATAAAGTCTATATTAAAGGCAAAATACCCAAAATTGTCAACACAATATTGAAGGGAACTAATAAAATTGAAGGGTTGATGCTACTTGAATTCAAGATTTAGTATAAAGCTACAGTAATAAAGATACCATGGTTCAATGGAGCAGATATAGTTATTTCAACACATAGAACTTAGAAATTTGGACACCCATATTATAAATATGTATCTAGATACAGAACATACATATTTTACAAATCATACCTCAAAATGTATCAACAACCTACGTATAAAATAAAAAAATATATATACAAAAATTTCAGAAGATATTTAGGGCAAACTCAGGGATTTATTCACAAATAATAATCTGGAGACAGATTGTACACCCTTCACAAAAATTAATTCAAAATTGATCACAAGCCTAAATATAAAATGCAAAACTATAAATAAAACTCCTAGGAGATAACATAGGAGAAAACTTAGATGACCTTTGTTCTGGCAATTACTTTTTAGATATGATGGAGGTACAATGTATGAGAAGCAATTGATAAGATAGACTTCATTACAATTAAAACTTCTGCTTCATCAGGGACAATGTCAAGAGAATGAGAAGACAAGCTATGTATGAGGAGAAAATATATGGAAAAGACACTGCTGGTAAAGAACTGTTATCCTAAAAAATTCAAAGAACTCTTAAAACTCAACAGTAAGAAACTAAACAACCTGATGAAAAATGGGCCAAAAATCTTAACTGATTCCTAATCAAAGAAAATAAATAGATGGCAAATATGCATATGAAAAGATCCTGGAAACATATATCATCAGGGAAATGTAAATTATGACAAGAATGGGATACCCCTTCACACCTATTAGAAAGACCAACATCAGCAACATGGGCACCACCAAATGCTGACAAGAATGAGGAGCAACAGGAACTCTCATTGCTGGTGGGAATAAATTTTGGTACAGTCACTTTCGAAAACAGTTTGTTAGTTTCTTACACAACTAAACACACTTGTGCAGTCAGCATGGCTCAGTGGTTGAGCATCCACCTGTGAGCCAGGAGATCACGGGTTCAATTTCTGGTCAGGGGGCGTGCAGGAGGCAGCTGATCAATGATTCTCTCTCATCATTGATGTTTCTATCTCTCTCCCACTCCTTTCCTCTCTGAAATCAATCAATCAATAAATTAATTAATTAAACAAATAAACAAACAAGCAAACACACTCTTACCATATGATCCAGCAAACATACTTGATATTGGCCCAAACAAGTTGAAAATATATGTCCACACAGAAATATACACATAAATGTTTAAAGCAGCTTTATTCATAATTGCCCAAATCTGGAAGCAAACAAGATGTCCTTCAGTTGGTAAATGGATTAAACAATCTGTAGTTCATCATTCAGTTGTTGTTTTGTAATGAGTTATAAAGCCATGGAATGACATGATTCTGACTATATGCCACTTTAGAGAAGGCAAAATTATGGAAACAGAAGATTACTAGTTTTCAATGATCCTGGGAGAGAAGAAGGGTTGGATGGGTAAAATACAAGATGTTTAAAGCAATGAAACTATTTTATATGAAACTGTAATAGTGGATAAATGACATTCCACATTTGCCAAAACCAATAGAATGTACAACATAAAGAGTAATATATGGACTTATTACATGAAGTATCACCATTGGTTCATCAAATCTACACCTATAAAAGAGTAACATGCAAATTGATGTCACTCTGCTATGCCCACCAGCAAATCAGAGTAGTATGCAAATTAACCTAACAAAGATGGCAGTTAATTTACACACACAGGTGCAGAGCAAAGACTGAAGACCGAAGACAGCATAGAAGGAAGCTAAGTGCTACAGAAGGGAGTGAAGCAGCAGAGAAGGGAACAGAGCCAAGGCAGCGGAGACTGTGGAGAAGAGAGGGAGTGAGGCAGTGAAGATGGGAGGGAGCAAAGCGGCAAGGAAGGGAGAGCGCGAGGCAGCAGAGACAGTGGAGATCAAAGAGAGCGAGGCAGCAGAGAAGGGAGGAAGCGAGACAGTGGAGAAGGGAGCAAAGCCTGCCTCTGCAGGCTTCGTTTTCTTCTCTGCTTCGCTCCAGCTCAGGAAGCCCTATTCTTACAGGAATCTTCCTGCAATGGGCCTCTAGTGTAATATAAATGCAGTACACTAATATAAGATATTAATAAGAGAGGAAAGTGAGACAGGGTAAAAGGTATATGGAAATTCCCTCCATTTAATATATCTGTAAACCTAAAACTGATCAAAAATAAACTTTATCTATAATAAAAGTATAATATACTAATTAGACCAAACAGTGGAATGACCTTCCAGACATCCTTCTAGACTAAGGTGACCAGAGGTCCCGTTTTTGGCGAGACAGTCCCGATTTTTAACAGTTTGTCTCGTGTCCCGAGGCATTTAAAAAAAAAGGCCCGATTACTCTTTGTAATATTTTAAGTAATAATAAAAAAGAAAAGAATAAAAAAAAGGAAAACAAAAGACTCCCCCCACCCACCCACCCCCATCAATGGTGTACTGCTTTAAATCTGGTCACCTTTTTCTAGACGTCCCCTTGAGACAACCTTCCAGATGAAGCCAGGGCTGCAAGGGCTGAGCCCTTTGCATGAATTTTGTGCATCAGGCTTCTAGTTAATTAAATAAAAGGATGGGGGGGGGGTGCTGGCCAGAGTCACATTAAAAATATAATTTCGCTTTTTTGAAGTAAAAATGAAAGTCATAACATATAATCAAGAATAAAGCAATATTTTTTAAATATATATTTTATTGATTTCAGAGAGGAAGGGAGCGGGAGAGAGAGATAGAAACATCAATGATGAGAGAGAATAATTCATCAGCTGCCTTCTGCCTGTCCCACACTGGGGAACGAGTCCACGCCTGGTCATGTGCCCCAGACCAGAATCTAACCTGGGACCCTCCAGTCTGCAGGTCAAAGCTCTACCAACTGAGCCAAACCAGCTAGGGCAAATAAAGCAGTTTTTTTTTAAGTGCTTAACCCAAAAGAAGGCAATTTTGACTTGAAATAAAGTCTGTGGAGTTGGTCATTGGAGTACATGGTAATATAGGAATTATCCTTTGCATATCAGAGAAGGCAGTATAAAACAATGCGCTGAGCAAGAAGCATTAAGGACTGAGAATCAGAGGTAGTAAAGCAAGAATAACATTGACTATTATTATCTAGACATTTTACCATGAAGATACAATCACTGTATAAGTGAAATACACTTCTCATTAAAATTAATAATATAAACAATTTTATATACTTTTAAAAAAAATCAGGCAACCTGAATTTTGGATGTGTGAGTCAAGTAGATGAAATACAAAAAACAATAAAGTGAAATGTTTAAAAAATATCTCTGAGAATACTAATAAATTGAGAAAGAGGCAAAGTTGAAAGTGATCATAGTTATATACTTAAATTAGAAATGCAAAGAGGAAATTCAAAATAAAAAATTCTTATGGTGGATAAAAATGGAAAGTCTTAAAGTGATAAGTAAAAATCCCTTTTTGAGGTAATCCCCCCTTTAGAAATTGTGCTCATCTATCTCAGAGACTTTGAGCCAGAGTCCCTTTTGGCATAGATACAACTTGGTTTTGTCAAAGAAATATTGCAGAGAAGGAGTTATTAGGGCATTGAATGATATCTATAGTTAGATTTAATAAGGGCAAAGTGATAAGTGAGGCTTTTAGCACAAGAATTAACACAGATGGTCAAAAAAGACAAATTTAGTATCTTTAATCTGGAAAATGTCAGGCTTGGCATAGGTAATGAAGTCCTAGAAAATAAAGAATGAAATAAGGCTCTTAAAATGGCAAATGTTTCCAGGAAGGAAAGTGTGTGCATACTAAACATAGAATTTCTAAATAGATAATGACTATATTAGCACAGATCAGATTCTCAGCTAAAAAAGCTAATGAATACAAATATTGAAAATTTCCACCAACATCATTAAAAATCATTAGGCTATTTTTTTTTCTTTTGATTTTTAAAAGAAAGCAAAATATAACATTCATAGTTCAACTTTTCTGTTGTTTGTTATTAAATACTAAAGGCTCTGTGCACAAAAATTTGTGCAGTTGGGGGTGTCCCTCAGCCTGACCTATGCCCTCTCCCAGTCTGGAACCACTCTGGGGATGTCCACCTGCTGACTTAGGCCCACTCCCCAGGGAACTGAGCCTGAACTGGCAGTCAGACATCCCTCTGGCAGCCCAGGAGCCCTCGAGGGATGTCCACTTGCCAGTAGGAATTGGGCCTAAGCTACAGTTGGACATCTTTAGCACTGCTGAGGAAGCAGAAGAGGCTCCCACCACCACTGCTGTACTGGCAGCCCTCAGCCTGGCTTGTGGCTGAGCAGAGCTCCCCCTGTGGGAGCGCACTGACCACCAGGGGGCAGCTCCTTCATTGAGCATCTGCCCCCTGGTGGACAGTGTGTATCACAGTGACCAGTCATTACCAGTCATTCTGCAGTTAGAGGCAATTTGCATATTATCTTTTTATTATATAGGATAGAGGCCTGGTGCATGGGTGGGGGCCGGCTGGTTTGCTCTGAAGTGTGCCCCAGATCAGGGTGGGATTCCGGCTGCGGTACCTGTCCAGCTTGGGTGAGGGGCTGATGGCTTTGGCAGGCTGGCCACGGCCTCCAGAGACCCAAGCTCCTAGCAAGGCTGTCTGGAAACTGGTATCTAGGATTTATTTATCTTCTATAATTGAAACTTTGTTGCCTTGAGTGGAGGCCACAAGCCAGCCTGGGCAGGTGGGAAGTTTGGCTTCCTCCATTGCTGGGGCAAGCAAGCCTCCTGCTAGCTCCAGCTCTGTGGCTGCCAGCCGCCATCTTGGTTGGGCTAATTTGCATATAGTTTCTCTGATTGACTGGTGGGCGTGGCTTGGGGCATAGTGGAGTGACACCAATTTGCATGTTTCTCTTTTATTAGGTTATATTTTTCTGCTCAAATATTATTATAACCCAGACCACTTTAAAGTGGTAATTATATCTACTGATAACATTTTGGAAAGCTGAACTGTAATCATTATTTATTATTTTTTGGAGTAATCTGCCAATTAATACTAAAAAATTCTATTGTAGAAAGGAGATTCCAAAATGTCAACAGAGTAAGTGGAAGCTATACTGACACACTCTTATGACCAAACTGGAATTACAAATAAAATACAGAAGAACACTCTGAAAAATCAACTAAAGACTGGAAGTGTGGAGGTATGAAATGGCTGGTTGGGGTCCCATGGACAGCAGCTGACGTTCCAGAGGGATATCTCAGCTGTGGGGGATTCCCTCTGAGAACTTGAGAGTCTTGACCCCAAACTGGGGTCCCTAGCCCAGAGCACCAGAACTGAGAAAGGTGCCCATGGAACATCTGGCTGTGAAAAGCAGCAATGTTGCTGTCAGCAAGTGGGAGACTGCTAGAAATAAAGACACATCTTAAAGGGTCAATGCATAAATTTCATGTGTAGGCACTCATCTTGGGCTCTGGCAGAGGGAGGGCAGAGTAAACTAGACCTATGTGAACAGAAGCCAGGATTTAGAACCCGGGATTTGGAGCACAAAAGGCAGCCATCCCAGTTTCCTGTGCTGAGTCATTATATCATGCTGCAAAGAAAATCTTTCTCCAGCTGCAGACCTTTGATATTCAGGTGGTTTTTGCTGCGGGGGAGGCAGATGCCCCACCTTGTTGAAGACCTCTCACCTCAACCTGTGGTTGATAGTTTGAGGTTAATCCACTCTGAATGTCAATGGAACCATAGGCAGAATTGGGTCTCTGGAGGCTTTGAGTCTTTGCCTGATATAATCCTGAGCCCTGGGCTAGGAAAAGCAGACCACAGTGCACATCCTGGTCCTTTCCAAAGGCACATAACCCCAGCAGAGGGAGCCACCAGCTGTGGATTGCTGATAGCTTCATACAGGGTACTTAGGACCAGTCACAAACAGTATCTGACATTGTCCTGCACTAGAGATTGAGAGGTATAGCAGTCTTCCTAGTGCACAGACACAAATACAAATAGGCAGCCAAAATGGGAAGACATAAAAAAGCCCCAAATGAAGGAACAATAGAATTCTCCGGAAGAAGAACTAAATGAAATGGAGCTAAGACATGTATCAGACAGTGTTCAGAATAATGATGGCAAAGATGCTCATAGCATGAGAAATTATATCCTAACTATGAAAATGACATAGCACTAATAAAGAACACAGTGGAAGTGATACATAGAAATTAGGGGAAGCCAATAATAGGATCGGTGAATTGCAAGACAGGGTAGAAAAAAATCACTCAACCAGAGAACCAAAAAGTAAAAAAAAAATTAAAAAAATTGAAAAACAGGAGGACAGCTTAAGGGAGCTCTGGGACAACACAAAACATAACAATATTTGCATAATAGGTATGCCAGAAAGTAAGCAAGGGATAGAAAACCTGTTTGAAGAAAGTATGGCAGAATACTTCCCTAATCTGGTAAGAGAAAATGTCACACAAGTTCAAGAGGCACAGAGACTCCCAAGCAAGAAGACCCTAAACAAGCCCATATCCACATATATCATAATTAAAATGCTGAAAATTAAAGACAAAATATAAAAAGCAGCAAGAGAAAAGGAATGTGATACCTACAAAGAAACTTCCATAAAGCTGTCAGCTGATTTCTCATCAGAAACTCTATAGGCCAGAAAGGGATGATATGAAGTATTCAAGGTAATGAAAAGCAAGTATCTGAAATCATGATTACTATATCCAATAAGGCTGTCATTAAAAATATGTGGTAAAATGAGTTCTAAGACCAAAAAAAGGCTAAAGGATATTGTCACCACCAAACCAGCACTGCAAGACATGCTAAAGAGACTGTTGTAATGAGAACAGAGAAACAATACAGACATAAAGAATTAAATAGCAATAAATAAGTACCTATCAGTAATAAATTAAATGTAAATGCATTAAGTGCTCCAATTGAAAGTCATAGGGTAGCTAAACAGATACAAAAACATGATCCAAATATATGCTGTCTATAAGAAAAACCACCTCAGAACAAAAGACACACATGATGAGAGTGAAGGGATGGAAAAAAAATTCCATGTAAATAGAAACAAAAAATAAGCTGGGGTAGCAATACTCATATCTGACAAAATAGATATCAAAATGAAGGCCATCACAAGAGACTGTAAAGGTCACTACATAATACTAAGTGGATTGATCCAACAAGAGAAAATAATACTGGTAAACATATATGTACCAATATAGGAACATCTACACATAAAAAACAAACAAAAGAAAAAACTTCTAGAGGACTTTAAGGGATAGGTCAACAACAATACAGACATAGTAGGGATTTTAACACCCCACTGATAGATATTCCAGACAAAATCTCAACAAGGTAATAGTAACTTTAAATGACACAGTAGATCAGGTGGATTTAAGTGATGTTTACAGAACATTTCACCTCAAAGGTGCATAGTACACATTCTTCTCAAGTGCACATGAGTCATTCCCAAAGACAGACCACAAGTTAGGACATAAAACAAGTCTCTCTACGGTTCAAGAAGATTGAAATCATATCAAGTATCTTCTCAGATCACATGGGACAGAAGAAGAAATAAACTACAGTAAAAACACTCCAAAACTTTAAAACTCACAGTGGAAAAATAGCATGTTATTAAACAATGAATTGGTTACCAATGAGATCAATAAGTAAATAAATAACTTTCTGGAAGTAAATGAAATGAACACACAACGACCGCAAAGCTCTGGGACACAGCAAAAGCAGTCTTGAGAGGGAATTTCATAGCACCACAGACCTACCTCAAAAAAAGAGAAAAATAATAAAGTATTTAACCCCACAACTTAAAAAAAATACATAATAAGAGCAATAAAAATGCCCAGAGTAATTGAAAGAAATTAAATAATAAAGATGACAGCAGAAATTAATGTCATAGATATTTTAAAAAATCATTGAAACCAAGAGATGGTTCTTTGAAAAGATAAAGAAGATTGATGAACCATCAGATAGATTCATCAAGAAACAAAGAAAGAGAACCCAAATAAATAAAAGCAAAAATGAAAACTGTGAAGGAAAAACTGACACCAAAAAAATACAAAGGATTATAAGAAAATACTATGAACAATTATATGCCAACAAGCTTGACATTTGTGGGTGAAATGGACAAATTCCTAAAAAAGAAAAATATAGTCTACCAATACTGAGTCAGGAAGAATCAGACAATCTCAATAGGCCAATAAAAGCTGATGAAATGGAAGCAGCAATCAAAAACTCCCAGCAAACAAAAGGTCTGGTCTGCCCAGCTTCACAGGGATGTTTTACCAAACATTCAAAGAACAACTAAAAACTATCCTCCTCAAAGTATTCCAAAAAAATCCAGGAGTAAGGAGCACTTCCAAGCTTCTTTTATGAAGCAAGTATTATCCTGATTCCAAAACCAGATAAGACATTACAATGAAAGAGAATTAAGGCTGATAGTCCTGGTGAACATAGATGCTAAAATCTTCAACAAAAATATTAGCAAATTGGATCCATCAAAACGTTAAAAAGATCATACATCATGACCAAGTGGAATTTATTCCAGGGATGTGAGCAGGTGAAATATTTGCAACTCAATAAAATGAATACTGTACATCTTCTTGAGAAAGCAGAAGCAAGTTGGAGGAATCACAATACCAGATATCAAGTTATACTACAAAGCCACCATAATCAAAACAGTCTGTTGTGAAATAAGCCAGGCAGTGAAAGATAAATACCACATGATCTCACTAATTTTTGGAATATAAAGAACATTATAAACTGTGGAACAAAAATAGATAGAGGCAAAGAAGCATCAAACAGACTGTCAAACTACAGGGGGACGGTAGAGGAAGGGTGGAGGTTAAGAGATCAATTGAAGGACTTGTATGCATGCATATAACTGAGAGGGCTGCAAAACACTGAGGGGGCTGAGGGTAAGTACTGGAGGGTGGGGGGGGGCCAGGAGGAGGTCAATGGGGGAAAAAAAGGAGACATATGTACTACTATTTGTAATACGTTAAACAATTAATTAATGAATTAAAAAACAGCCTGTTATTGGCACAAGAACAAGCATATAGATTAATGGAATAGAACAGAGAGCCCATAAATTGACCTAAGCCATTA
This sequence comes from Murina feae, assembly GCA_004026665.1. Taxonomy (NCBI): domain Eukaryota; kingdom Metazoa; phylum Chordata; class Mammalia; order Chiroptera; family Vespertilionidae; genus Murina; species Murina feae. The sequence continues at coordinate 37,187 of PVJC01006778.1, read as the reverse complement.
CACTCAATTAATATTTGAAAAAGGAGGCAAGAACATACAATGGAGTCAAGACAATCTCTTCAATAAACAGTCTTGGAAAAATTGGACAGACATATGCAAAAAAAAAAAAATGAAACTAGACCACCAACTTACACCATATACAAGAAAAACTCAAAATGGATAAAAGATTTAAGTGTAAGTCAGGAAACCATAAAAATCCTAGAAGAAACCGTGGCAGCAAAATCACAGATATCTCTCAAATCAGTATGCTTACTGATACATCTCCTAGGGCAAAGCAAACTAAGGCTAAACTAAATAGACTACATCAAAATAAAAGGCTTCTGCACAGCAAAAGAAACCATCAACAATATGAGAACAGAGCCCACTGTATGGGAAAACATATTTGGCAATGATTTATCTGATAAAGGGCTACTATCTGAAATATATGAGGAACTTATACAACTTAACAAAAGGAAGACAAACAATCCAATTTTAAAAATGGGCAAAGGAGCTAAATAAACACTTCTCCAAAGCAGACATACAGATTGGCAAAAGGCATTTGAAAAAAAAATTCTCAAAGTCACTAGTCATCAGAGAGATGCAAATTAAAAGGACAATGAGATGTCACCTCACATCTGTCAGAATGGCTATCATCAACAAATCAACAAATGACAAGTGCTGGCCAGTACACTGCTGGTGGGAATGCAGACTGGTGCAGTAACTGTGGAAAAAGAGTATGGAGATTCCTTAAAAATTAAATATAGAACCACCACTTGACCCAATGATCCCACTTCTAAAAATATATCCTAAGAAATCTGAAACACCAATCAGAAAGAATATATGTACCCCTATGTTCACAGCAGCACAATTTACAATAGCTAAGATCTGGAATCAGCCCAAGTGCCCATCAGTAGATGAGTGGATAAAAAAGCTATGGTACATTTATTTACACCATGAATACTATGCAGCAGTAAAAATAAAGGATCTCTTAACTTTTGAGACAGTATGGAGGGACCTGGAGAGTATTATACTACGGGAAATAAGCCAGTTAGAGAAAGACAAGTATCACATAATCTCACTTATATGTAAAATTAATTAACAAAATAAACTGATGACCAAAATAGATCCAGAGACATAGAAACATGGATCAGACTGTGGAATCTCAGAGAGAAGGCAGAGGTGGGTGGGTGCATGGGAAGAGAGATCCACTGAAGAACTTGTATGGATATACTAGTATGCATAAGCCATGAGCACAGACAATAGGGCGGTGAAGTCCTGAGGTGGGGCAGGCACCTGAGCTAGAAGGAGTCAATGACCGGGGGGGGGGGGGGGGGGGGGATTATATGTAATATTTTCAACAATAAAGATTTAATTTTTTTAAAGTGAAAATGATATACCTTTGGCTCCTAAACTCTGAAGCTACAAAAGAACTCAGAGACTGGGACTATAAATTTATATGACAATACTCTTTCAAAATAAATATTTGCATTTAATCCATGTACTTAAATACATACACACACACACACAATTCTATTGTAGAAATAATTGATATACTAGTATTCAAATTCAAGATACCCAAAGGTAGTATCAACAATAGAAAATACTTGCCTTTTTTTTTCTCCTCACCTGAGGATATGTTGTTTTGCTTTTGTTTTTTAATCCTCAGTGGAGGACATGCTAAGAGAGAGGAAGGGGAACAGAAAGAGAGAGATTGAAACCGAAACCCAGGCATTTGCCCGGACCCAGAATCAAACCTGCAAGCTTACAGTGGACAGGAGAATGCTCAAACAATGGAGCCCTTCCGGCCTGTGCTGTTCACGTTTTTGTTGTTTTTTATTTGCTTTTAAATTGATTTCAAGAGGGAGAGAAAGAAAGACATCAATTTGCCTCCCGTACTCACATGTGCCCTGACCAGGAATCTAATCCATAAGTGTTTGGTGTACAGGACAGGACAATACTCCCGCCAACCTTCTGGACTGGGTGAAAACACTTGACATTTTAAACTAAAGAAGAAACTAGTTTTGGCATTTTTAATGAACAACTAAAAATAATGAGTTTGAGTATACTTGAGATAGTAAGATTTTTCATTTGAACACCATGAGAAGTTAAGAGCCTATAATTTTAAATGAAATGATTATTAAATAACATTGTTTCTCTATTGGGGTTATTGCCTAACTTAAGCCTATGAAGGTAGACAATAGTTAATAAATAAACTGTGTAAGCATATGGATACTATAATGAAACTTGAGAGAGAGAGAGAGAGAGAGAGAGAGAGAGAGAGAGAGAGAGAGAGAGAGATTGCTTCCAAGATTCAGAATTAAAATGACAGCAGTAACTGGGACTGTGGCCAGAACTTAATTTTAGTCCCTTTGGAATAACACTGTCTTTAGATATTCAGATTATTGGAACAAGGCTTACTACTTTTAAACCAGAGCCTGCTGTTGATCTTCTCTGCCTATAAAAGGGTCCCCAAAATCTTCAATCAATGTGTCCTTGGGACTTTTGCCTATATAGGGTTAGAGACAGCCATGTTCATTTGACTTCAGTGTCTTCATCATGGTAGCCTCATCATTACAGTAAGCATCAAGCAATCTGGAAATGAGCTCATTCTTTAAAAAATTTTTTTTTTACTGATTAAGGTATTCCATATGCGTCCTTATCCTCCCATTGCCCTCCCATCCCCACCGCTCCTGCCCTCACCCCCTAGTGTCTGTGCCCATTGGTTATGCTTAAATGCATGCATACAAGTCCTTTGGTTGATCTCTCCCCCTCTCCCTGACCTTCCCTGCCTTCCCTCTGAGGTTTGAAGGTCTGATCAATGCTGCTCTGTCTCTGAATCTGATTTTATTCATCAGTTTATATTGTTCATTATATTCCACAAATGAGTGAGATCATTCTTGACTAATGTCATCAGAGTCTAGGGAAAAGCTATAGAGAAAAAACAAGGTAAGACAAAACAAAATAAAACTAACAATAAATAAACATAGAAGCTGATAGGGTAGAGAGAAAAAAAAGTCCTTGATAAGATTGAAAACAAAAACCAAAAGAACATGAGGTACATGAATAAAACTAGTATTAAGAAAGTAAAAAGACCTACAAGGGAGCACCCATGCGACTGATTTCTCAACAGAAACTTTGCAGACCAGAAGGGAGTGGCAAGAAATATTCAAGGTGATGAATAGCAAGAACCTACAACCAAGATTACTTTACCCAGCAAAGCTATCATTCAGAATTGAAGGTCAGATAAAGAACTTCACAGACAAGAAAAAGTTAAACCAAACCAAACCAAACCAGTATTATATGAAATGCTGAAAGGTATCCTTTGAGAAGAGGAAGAAGAAGAAAAAGTAAAGATAAAAATTATAAACAACAAATACATATCTATCAATAAGTGAATCTAAAAATCAAGTGAATAAAAAACCTGATGAACAGAATAAACTGGTGAATAAAATAGAATCAGGGACATAGAAAGGGAGGGGACTGACAATTCTCAGGGGAAAGGGATGTTGGGGGTGCAGGAAGAGACTAGACAAAAATCATATACCTATGGATGAGGACGGGGAGGGGGGTAAGGGCAGAGGGTGGGGTAGGAACTGGGAGGAGGGAGCTATGGAGGAAAAAAGAGAAACAACTGTAATAATCTGAACAATAAAGATTTAAAAAAAGAAAGTAAAAAGAAAAAACAAAAAAAACAAATTAGAAAATGATTGCAATAAATAAAAATATAGAAAAATGTCTAAATGATATTTAGGAATAATCAAATGGACAGATATATAATCTTATATGGATGATCTACATTCACCTATAATATTTTTTATGCACAGTGTGAAATATAAATCATTTAATTTTTCCTTTATAGAATGAGGTATTGAAATGTGTTCCATTTCCCACTATCATGCAGAACCAAACTGGTCGTAAATCAAAGGACAATGTGATTGAGTTTGTTTATGGGAGCTCTGTTGTTACTTTTGTTTGTTTTCTTATCCTCAAGCAACATATCTTAGTTGCTATAACATTTTTATAAATTTGGATAACAAGGAAGTCTTCCTTACTGTTTTCCTTCTTAAAGAGAGTCTTAGCTATTTATGATCATTTATATGTCCATATAAATGTTGCTATTGGCCTGGTTAGTTTTATTTAATCTTTTTTTTGAAATTTTAATTGTGATATATTTTACTCATAAGTTAATAAATTAATAAAGGGAAAATTTACATCTTTAAAATAATGATAATCTGTTGTATGAACAAGGCCTATCTCCTCATTTAATTAGTATTCTTTGTCTTAATAGTGTTGTGTAGTTTGCTAGATTATTCCAAATTTAACAGTATCGGTGATATTACAAAGAATATCTTATTAAAAATATGTGCTTTTGTAACTTCAATTTTAAGATAGGTCAAAATAATAATTTAAAAATAAGTAGCACATGCAGCAATTATCATTAGTTATATATATTTTATTATTTGTTTAGTTGCAGTTGCTGTCACTAAAATGTTAGTTTCCTGTAGGATTGTTGATTTATTTATCATTCTATCTTAAGTAACTTGAAAATACCTGGCATATAAATTGAATTTAATAAACATTCACTGAATAAGTAATTTATTGAATTTATGAATGTATAAATAATCAAATACTATAATTTTAAAAATCCTTTTTATAAACTGCATGAAAAACTATACTCAGTTCTCATGGTTTTTAACTTTACTTGAGCTTCTTTCCCATTTACCAACCTTACTCAACATCATTCTACCACCATTTAAAACATGCAATTTACCCCACCTATTTTTTGTGAAATGTCATTTATTTTCCCTTCAGTTCTCTATTTTTGACTTCCCCCCAATTATGTTTAGCAGTGTGGAGAGAACATAATAATGCAGATAGATTGAGGATTGGGGGTGTATAAGGAAGGAGAAGAAGTGGGAAAATGCTGAGGAAGAGAAATCTGATTTATAAATAAACAATTATTGCAATTTCTCCCTTCACCATGTCTCCAAAAACCCTCTGATAATGAGTAATATACACTCCTCTGATAATGAGTAAATATTTCAAGAACTAAAACATACACTCCAGGTTTAGATTTGCTTATTATACACATACTGTTAATACACAAAATCCTCTCAAAATAAAAACAGACATAAACAAATCAGGAGTATCAATAAAATAGCAAACATTAATTCAGAAGACATGCTTTTTTTTCTATGATTATCACAGGATAACTCTTTAATATATTTTTATTATTATTCTAACAGACTAAGAGACAATTAATTTGGTAGCCAATAGCTAGGAAGAGTTGAGATATGAGGGTCTAAATGTCTGCATAATTTCTAATTTTTTCTCTCTCTTGATGTCATGTTTCATCTTCGGTAAACATAACTCTCTGCCAATGATTAACAGCCCATTTCCAATTCACCTCTCAGGTTTGTGAGAACATGTATAAGGTACATATTACCATTCATATCATATTTGTAATTCTGTTGCATAGCACAAACAAAATCTCCTGAAGTCATGGAACTTTCAAGTTGTTAGTGGCCACACATGAACCATTCTTTCCAATATAGTTAATAATTTTCTTTTGTTGGATAAAGGAAGCAGCCACACCAGTAGGACAAAAACTATTTTGCAGTTCTGGCTGAGAAGGGAAGAATGCCAGTTTATATACCTATCAAATGATATGCCTCTCTACTGAGACCTCCAACAAAGGTGCTAAATGCATTTCAAAAGACTTGATATAATTCAATTCCTACTGTTGATCTCCTTTTTCATCTTTGAAAATATATTCAATAATATGAAAATAATGCAAATCAAAGAGAGTTGTTGGGAAGTTAGACTTTTACATGATTAAACTGCTCACCATTTTTTTTTTAAAAAGAGAAATGTTCAAACTGAAAAATACTAAATTGGAAAATAAATCCAGTATTTAGAATTTAAATTAGTTTGTGTTGTGCATAGGAAGGAAACATAGGAAAGCCTGGTTCTTTAATGTATCAGAGGAAGAATAAATGTATGGCTGTTTTAGGATACTAAGTAAGGTAATTACCCAATTGCAAAACCTTAAACAGAATTACTTTATGTAAGTCAACTTAAGAAAGAACCACAAACACATAGAAATCTGACCTTAAGAATATTTTTTCTCCCTCAGTTATGAATATTTTTTAATCCTCACAAGAGGATATTTTAAATTGAATTTTAGAGAGAGAGGAAGAGAGAGAAACATCGATGTGAGAAAAACATTGGTTGACTGCCTTCTATATGACACCAAATGGAGATCAAACCCACAGCCTAGGTATGTGCCCTGACCAGTAGTCAAACCTGAAACATTTTGGTGTATGAGCCAACACTTCAACCAACTGAGCTACCTGGCTGGGGTTGAATAATTTTTCAAGTCATACTGTTAACCTTAGGTGAAAGGTGACACCAGTTCAGAAAATATATAAGTAACTAAAATATTTTCAATGTTTTTTTTTTTTTGTGAATATAAAGAACATATGGGAAAATCCAAGATGGCAGGCAACAGGATAGAAGTGAGGAAGAGAGTGTGAGTGAAAGAGCAGAAGGAGAGTGCATGGACATGTTGATTGTGTGTGTGTGTGTGTGTGTGTGTGTGTGACAATTATGTTTTGCAGGACTGTTGTGGGTTGGTGGACCAGGCTCCCCTAGCCAGGCAACCTCTGCTACCACTGCAATCTCTCCTGGGGCAGCTGGCTCTGCCGTCTCTGCTGCAGAAATCACACCATCTTGAAGGGAAGAATGGCTGTGACTGGGAGCCCAGCCTCACCTCCACCAATGGAGACCTCAGTCACCACCTGGGACCCTATAGCCAAATCTGCCAGGGACCTGCAGCCTCAGCTCCAAATCCATGAAAGCTGCGATTCTAGTCTCCCTGGCCAGGGGCTCCTAAGGAGTTTGTCCAGGGAGAGACAAAAATGGTGGCTAAATAGGCGGATGTGTCCTGTGCTTTCTCATGGAGCAAATAGAAGGAACACTGAATCCAATAACATCCACCCAGAATTGGTGAATTAAACACAGCTGATAAGACAATCTGAGGCCAAATAGGGCAGAGGATGCCTAGAAAAAGGTAGGACTGTGAATCTGGACAGGAGAGAGACATGCATACAAATGGTACTAGAGGGTCAGGAGGAAACTGAGCTGCATCAAGTCTGTGTCCCGAGGAGATACATGTAACACTCCACTATGGAAGGGGGTCCACAGGGCTGCTGGAAGCCAGGGACTCTAGATCTAAGCCCACAGCTGTGGGAGGCTGCACCCAGAAGGAAGCCTGATGATCTGTACTGGCTGAGCAGTGAGGGGGAGGGGAAGGAGGGAGAGAGACACGCAGTGGTCCACGTGCCCTGTCTTTATATTTTTCTTGCTTTTACTCCCTAAACCCAGTACATAGGATCTTTCAATTATAAACACTCACTGAGGCAGCAGTTCAGGGGAAGGTGGTTTTATGGAAGTTGGGAAGCAAAACAGGGAAAGGCAACCAGGAATCCAGCTCTGGGACGGTCTGATCCCTCCAACCTTGAACAGCCAGTTTTCTCCTGAAGACCAGCCCTTCTTAGCACAGCAACACCCAACCTTGAGCTCAGGCAGGGAAACAAGGATTCTGAATACCCCCAGGGAGCTCTCAGGGACTCATTTGACAGGACTCATGGAAACTAATAAAGCAACACCACCACCTATAGGCCATGTTAGAAATAGATAGTTGTGTGAATAGGAAGCAGACAAAGGTTGATCCCACCTGCCTGAAACCAAGGCAGTGGAGTCTGACACTAGGGAATGGTGGATTGCTGGGAACTTCAACGGCAGTTAGGTGCTGACTACCTAACAGGAAACTGAGACATGGCCGACAGAACAGTAGAGAAGGGTAATAAACCAGCCCCAAGGGCACATTAAAACTCAACTGAAGTGGATGATACTTCACTATCTCACTTTTTAAGTTTATTTTTATTTTTTAAAATATATTTTATTGATTTTTCACAGGGAGGAAGGGAGAGGGACAGAGAGCTAGAAACATCTATGAGAGAGAAACATCAATCAGCTGCCTCCTGCACACCCCCTACTGGGGATGTGCCCGCAACCACGGTACATGCCCTTGAACATAGGGATGCATATACCCTTTTGGATTGGTGTTTCTGATTTCTTTGGATATATCCCTAGAAGTGGGATCACTGGGTCAAATGGCAGTTCCATTTTTAAATTTTTGAGAAAACGCCATATTGTCTTCCATAGTGGTTGCACCAGTCTCTATTGCCACCAGCAGTGCACGATGGTTCCTTTTTCTCTACATCCTCGCCAGCACTTGTTGTTTGTTGATTTGTTGATGATAGCCATTCTGACAGGTGTGAGATGGTACCTCGTTGTTTTGATTTGCATCTCTTGGATGAGTAATGACTTTGAGCATGTTTTTAGATGTCTCTTGGCTTTCTGAATGTCCTCTTTTGAAAAGTGTCTATTTTGGTCCTTTGCCCATTTTCTGATTGGGTTGTTTATCTTCCTTTTGTTAAGTTGTATGAGTTCCCTATAAATGTTTGAGATTAAATCTTTCTCAGTGATAACATTGGCAAATATGCTCTCCCATGCATAGGCTTTCTTGTTGTTTTGTTGATGATTTCTTTTGCTGTGCACAAGCTTTTTATTTTGATGTAGTCCCATTTGTTTATATTTTTTTTTAGTTTCCAATGCCCTAGGAAATGTATGAGTGAAGAAACTGCTTTGGCATATGTCTGAGACTTTGTTGCCTTTAAATCCCTCTAGTATTTTTATGTTTTCCCATCTTATATTTAAGTCCTTTATCCATTTTGAGTTTAATTTTTGTGTATGGTGTAAATTGGTGGTCTGGTTTTATTTATTTTTTGCATGTATCTGTTCAATTTTCTCAACACCATTTATTGAAGAGACTGTCTTGACTCCATTGTATGTTCTTGCCTTCTTTGTCAAATATTAATTGAGCATATTGGTTCAGGTCTATTTCTGGGTTCTCTATTCTATTTCATTTGTCTATATGTCTATTCTTGTGCCAGTATCAGGCAGTTTTTAACACTGTGGCTTTGTAATACAGCTTGATATCTGGTATTGAGATTCCACCTACTTTGTTCTTTCTCAGCATCGCTGCAGCTATTCGAGGTCTTTTTTTATTCCAGATGAATTTTCGGATAGTTCGTTATAGGTCTGTGAAATATATAATTAGTATTTTAATGGGGAGTGCATTGAATTTATAGAATGGTTTGGATAGTATAGACATTTTAATGATATTGAGTCTACCAATCCATGAACATGGTATAGTCTTCCATCTGTTTATGTCTTCCTCTATCTCTTTTTTCAACATCCTGCAGTTTTCTGAGTAGAGGTATTTTACCTCTTTAGTTCAGTTTATTCCTAGGAATCTTAATTTTTTTTGGTGTGATGGTAAATGGAATTGCTTTTTCAGTCTCTCTTTCTGTAAGTTCACTATTGGAGTATAGAAATGCCACAGATTTCTTGGTGTTAATTTTGTATCCTGCTACATTGCCAAATTTATGTATTAATTTTTTGATGGAGTCTTCTGAATTTTTTATGTACAATATCATGTGATCTGCGAATAAGGACAGTTTTACTTTTTCTTTTCCAATTTGGATGCCTTTTATTTCTTCTTGTTGTCTAATCATGATGGCTAATACTTCCAGTACTATATCGAACAGGAGTGGTGAGAGTGGGCATCCCTGTCTTGTTCCTGTTCTAAAGGGAAATGGTTTTAGTTTTTGCCCATTGAGTATGATGTTGACTGTGGGTTTGTCATATATGGCTTTTATTATGTTGAGGTATGATCCTTCTATTCTTGCCTTGCTGAGAGTTTTTATAAAAAATGGGTGTTGCATTTTGTCCAATGCTTTTTCTGGATCAATTGATATGACTATATGGTTTTTATCTCTCAGTTTGTTTATGTGATGTATCACATTTATTGATTTGAGGATATTGTACCATCTTTGCATCCCTGGGATAAATCCAATTTGGTCATGCTGTATGATCTTTCTGATGTACTGTTGGATCTGATTTACTAGGATTTTGTTGAGGATTTTGGCAGCTATGTTCATGAGGGATATTGGCCTGTAATTCTTTTTCATTGTCTTTTTATCTGGTTTGGCGATTAGGGTAATGCTGGCTTCATAAAATGAGCTTGGAAATGCTCCTTCCTCTTGATTTTTTTGGAATAGTCTGAGGATAGGTTTTAGATCTTCCTCGAATGTTTGGTAAAATTCCCCTGTCAAGCCTTATGGCCCTGGAACTTTGTTTGCTGGAAGCTTTTTGATGACTGCTTCAACTTCTTCCATAGTTCTTGACCTATTGAGATTTTTAGATTCTTCCTGATTGAGTTTTGGAAGGTTGTATTTTTCTAGGAATATGTCCATTTCCTCCAGATTGTCCAGTTTGTTAGAATAGAGTTGTTCATAGTATTCTTTAACAATCCTTTGTATTTCTGTGGGGTCTGTTGTTATTCCTCCTTTTTCATTTCTGATTTTGTTATTTGGGTCCTTTCTCTTTGCTTCTTGGTGAGCTTGGCTAGCAGTTCATCAATCTTGTTTATCATTTCAAAGAACTAGATCTTGGTTTTGTCAATCTTTTGTATTGTGTTTTTGGTCTCTATGTCATTTATCTCCATTCTGATCTTTATTATTTCCTTCATTCTGCTTACACTGGGCTTTTCTTATTGCTCTCTTTCTAAATCTTTGAGTTGTAGAGTTAGATAATTTATTATCATTGTTTTTTCTTTTTTGCAGTAGGGTTGTAGAGCTATGAACTTCCCTCTCAAGACTGCTTTTGCTGTGTCTCATAAGTTTTGGATTGATGTATTTTCATTGTCATTTGTTGCCATGATGTTTTTTATTTTTTCTTTGATCTCTCTAGTAACCCAGTCATTGTTTAATAGCATGCTATTTAGTCTCCATTTGTTTGATTTTTTTTTTGGATTGTTTTTATTGTAGTTGATTTCCAGTTTTATGCCATTGTGATCTGAGAAGATGCTTGATATGATTTTTATCTTCTTGAGTTTGAAGAGACTTTGACATGATCCAACACATGGTCTATCTTTGAGAATGACCCACGTGCACTTGAGAAGAATGTATATTCTGTGGCTTTGGGGTGAAATGTTCTGAAGATGTCAATTAATTCTATTTGATCTAGTGAGTCATTTAGGATTGATGTTTCTTTGCTTATTTTTTTCTTTAGAGGATTTATCCAGTGGTATTAGTGGGGTATGAAAGTCCCCTACTATTATTGTATTGCTGTCAATCTCTCCCTTGATATCCTCCAGAATGTTTTTTATGTATGTGGGTGCTCCTATAATGGGTGTGTATATGTTTACCAGAGTTATTTCTTCTTGTTGGGTTGCTCCCTTTAGTATTGTGAAGTGGCCTTCCTTATCTCTCTTTATGTCCTTCACTTTGAGATCTAATTTGTCAGATATAAGTATTTCTACCCCAGCTTGTTTTTTATTTCCCTTTGCCTGAAAAACCTTTTTCCATCACTATCAGTCTGTGTGCGTCTTTTTTTCTGAGCAGATATATGGGTCACGTTTTCTTATCCACTCAGTTACCCTATGTCTTTTGATTGGGGCATTTAATCCATTTACAGTTAAACTTATTATTGATAGGTAATTGTTTATTGTCATTTTTATTCTTTGCCCCTGTGTTCCTTCGTTTCCTTTTTTTTTTTTTTTTTTACAGCAGACCCTTTAACACTTCTTGCATTGCTGGTTTGGTGGTAACAAACTCCCTTAGTCCTTTTTTGTCTGTAAAGCTTCTGATTTTACCCTCAATATTGATTGATAGCCTTTCTGTGTACAGTATTCTTGGATTCATACCCTTGCTTTGCATGACTTTGTATATTTAATTTCATTCCCTTCTTGTCTGAGGTGTTTCTGTTGAGAAATCAGTTGCTAGTCTGGTGGGGGATCCTTTGTAGGTAACTTTCTGTCTCTCTCTGGCCACTTTTAAGATTCTTACTTCATCGTTGGTGTTTGCCAATTTAATTATATGTGCCTTGGTGTTGGTCTTTTGGAGTTCATTTTATTTGGGACTTTTGAGCTTTTTGGATTTGTGTGAGTTTTTGTTCCCTGTATCAGAGAAGTTTTCTGTCATCATTTCTTCAAACAAGCTTTCTATTTCTTGCTCAGTTTCCTCTCCTATGGCACCCCTATTACATGGATGTTGTTTCTTTTCGTGTTGTCCCAAAGTTCTCTTAGGCTCTCCTCCTGCTTTTTATTTTTTATTTTTTCTAGAAGCTGGTCTGCTAGGGTATTTTTTCCTACCTTGTCTTCTAGCTCACTGATGTGGTCCTCTGCTTCTTCTAGTCTACTGTTGATGCTTTCTATTGAGTTATTTATAGCAGTGATGTCATTTTTCATTTCTTCTTGGTTCTTCTTCATTTCCTCTTGGTTCTTACACATATTATTGAATTTGTCTTCCATTCTTCTCAACCACTTTATGACCATTTATCTGAATTCCTTCTCTGACAGATTGCTTGCCTCCATTTCGTTTACTTTTTCTGGTGATGCCTATTTATCTTTCATATGTGGGCTGTTTCTTTGTCTCCCCATGATCTCTCTTCTCTGCATGTCTGGTTATGTAGCTCTCTCTCTCCTTTCCGTGAGGAGGCACAGGGCTCCTCTGAGTCCACATATTCATGTTGCTTGGAATCCGGTGTTCCTGGGTTCATAGCTGATCCTTGGGTGCAATGTTTGCAGGGTCCCTGGATGTATACGCTTCCAATAATAGCCACTCAAGATGGTGCAGTCTCCGCTGCTGAGCTGGCTTCTCTGGGAGAGATTTCAGCAGCAGTGGAGGCTTCCTGGTTAAGGGAGCCTAATTCAGCTGTCCTCAACAGTCCCACAGCTTCAAACTGTCTCCCAGCTGAAACTTCTTTGCCAATTCAGGCTGGATGTTACTTGTTTCAGCTGCTCACCCTATCTGCTCCATGTCAAGGCATGGGATATGTCCCTCTATGCTGCTGACATTTTTTTTCTCTCTGGATATATTCTTAAAGAAGAAAAACCCAAGTTTCCAAAACACAATCAGGAAGAATAAAAAAAAAACCTGACTGGCCAAATAACTATGGAAGAAATTGAAGCAGTAATAAAAAAAAACCTTTCAGCAAACAAAAGCCCTGATCCATACAGCTTTACAGGGAAGTTCTAGGAAGCATTCAAAGAAGAATTAAAACCTATTCTCCTCAGACTATTCCAAAAAATTCAAGAAGAAGGCACAATTCCAAGCTCTTTCTATGAAGCCAGCATCATCCTAATACCAAAACCAGATGAAGACACCACAAAATAAAGAGAACTGCAGGCTAATATCCTTGATGAACATAGATGCTGAAATCCTCAACAAAATTATAGCAAACCAGACCCAACATTACATTAGAAAGATCATACAACATGTCCAAGTGGGATATATTCTGTCAAAGCAAGGATGGGACAATATTTGCATATCAATAAATATGATACATCACATAAATAAATTAAGAGACAAAAATCACATATTCATATCAATTGATGCAGGAAAAGCATTTGAAAAAATCCAACACTCTTTATTTATTAAAACACTCAGCAAAATGGGAATAGAGGGAACATACCTCAACATATTGAAAGCCTTATGTAACAAACCTTCAGCTAATATCATACTCTATGGGAAAAACTAAAACCTTTTCCCCTAAGAACAGGAACAATATTGGGATGCCCACTTTCACTACTCCTGTTTTACATAGTACTGGAAATGCTAGCCATAGAGATCAGACAAGAAGAAACAAAAGGCATCCAAATTGGAAAAGATGAAGTAATACTATTATTATTTGCAGATGACAATGATATTGTACATAGAAAACCCTAAAGACTTCATAAAAAACTACTCAACTTAATAAATTAATTCAGCAATATAGCAGGATATAAAATTAACACACAGAAATCTATGAATTTTTTATACACCAATAAGGAAATCACAGAAAGAGAAACTAAAAAACAAATTTCTATTTACCGTTGCACCAAAAAAAAATAAAATACCTAAGAATAAACTTAATTAAGGAGGTAAAAGACCTGTACTCAGAAAACTACAGGACATAGAAAAAAGTGATAGAGGAAGACATAAACAAATAAAAAAACATACTGTGTTCATGGATTGGTAGAATCAACAACATTGAAATGTCCATACTACTCAAAGCAATTTATAAATTCAATGCAATCCCCATTAAAACACCAACAGCATATTTCACAGACCTAGAACAAACTCTCCAAAAATTCATCTGGAATAACAAAAGACCTCAAATAGCTACTGTGATCCTGAGAAAGAAGAACAAAGCTGGAAGAATCACAATACTAGATATCAAGCTATATTACCAAGCCACAGTTCTCCAAACTGCCTGTTACTGGCTTAAGAACAGACATGTAGACCAATGGAACAGAATAGAGAACCCAGAAATAGACCCAAGCCATTATGCTCAGTTAATATTTGACAAAGGAGGCAAGAGCATACAATGGAATCAAGCCATTCTTTTCAACAAATGGTGTTGAGAAAATTGGTCAAAAACATGCAAAAAATGAAACCAGATCACCAAATTACAACATACATAAAAATAAACTTGAAATGGCTAAAGGACTTAAATGAAAGACAGGAAACCATAAAAATCTTTGAAGACTTCATAGGCAGCAAAATAGCAGACATATGTTGCAGCAATACCTTTACTGACACAGCTCGTAGGGCAATGGAGATTAAGGAGAAAATAAACAAATGGGACTACATCAAAATAAAAAGCTTCTGCACAGCAAAAGAAACCATCAATAGGACAACAAGAAAGCCCACTGTATGGGAGAACATATTTGCCAATGTTATATCGGATAAGGGTTTAATCTCCAAAAGGTACATAAAACTCATACAATTTAACAGAAGGAAGATAAACAATCCAATAAAAAAAATGGGCAAAGGACCTAAATAGACACTTTTCGAAAGAGGACGTACAGAAGGCCAAGAGACATATGAAAACATGCTGAAAGTCAGCAATCATTGGATAAATTCATATCAAAGCATCGAGGCCTAATCGGTTTGGCTCAGTGGCGAGAATGTGAAAAAAAGGAACCCTTGTGTACTGCTGATGGGAATGCAGACTGGCACAGACACTGTGGAGAACAGTTTGGAGTTTCCTCAAAAAGTTAAAAAGGGAACTCTCATTTAACCCAGTAATCCTACTTTAAGGAATATATTCCAAACAATCAGAAACACCAATCAGAAAGGATATATGCATCCTTATGTTCATAGCAGCACAATTTGCAATAGCTCAGATTGGGAAATCGCCTAAGTGGCTTTCAGTAGATGAGTAGATAAAAAACAAACAAAAAACAGTGGTATATTTATACCATGGAATACTATCTTATATAATAAAATTCTAATATGCTAAGTGTTCAGTCATCCAGTTGGCTGTTTAGCCCAGCAAAGCATAATATGCTAATGATATGCTAAGGCACTGATCCCTATGACATGCACTGACCATGAGGGGCAGATAGTCAACCTGTTGACCAGTCACTATGATGTGCACTGACCACCAGCGAGCAGAGCCTCCAACCGGTAGGTTAGTTTACTGCTGGGTTCTGGCAGATTGGGACTGAACAAGATGGGCTGGAGATGCCCTGGAGCCCTCCTGCGGTCCCTCCCTAGTTGGCCAACCTTCGTGTCCCTCCCTGGCCCCAAATGTGCACCAGCGGTGTTCCTCTGCCTGGCCTGTGCCCTCTTGCAATCTGGGACCCTTGTGGGAATGTCGGAGAGAAGGTTTTGGCCCAATCCCTCAGGCCAGGCCGAGAAACCTTACTGGAGCATGAATTTGTGCACCGGGCCTCTAGTGCAGCTATAATAAAGAAGGATCTCTTACCCTTTGAGACAGCATGGGCAGACCTGGAGAGTATTATGCTAAGGGAAATTAGCCAGTCAAAGAAAGACAAGTATCACATGACCTTACTCATATGCGGAATCTAATGAACAAAATAAACTGATGAACAAAAATAGATCCAGAGACAAGGTAACACTGAACAGATTGTCTAACCTTGGAGAGAAGGCAAGGGTGTTGTGTTTGGGGCGGGGGGGTGTGGATTTAGAGATGAACCAAAAAACTTGTATGCATGCATATTATCATAACCAGTGGACAGAGACACTGGGGCAGTGGGGGCTTGTCCTGGGGGGTGGGAGTGGTGGGGAAGGGGTCAATTGGGGGAAAAGGAGGCATATGTAATACTTTAAACAATAAAAAAACAAAAACATTTGAAGCTTGTTTTCACTTCCATGACCCCAATCTTCTTTCTTTAATTTATTAATTAGGCATAGAAATGTATTTCACTACTATGAGAATAGCATTTATTATGGTCTTCCTCTATATGCAAAAGTGTAAAAGGTAAGTCTCTTCTTTGTGGTCTTTACATTTTGTTTAGGGAGATAAAATATATAGATTAGTAAATTTTTAAATGTTTTTTTAACCTTCAGAGAAATGAATGCAAGCCAATGAAAATTATATGACTAAGTATTTACAGCAATACGCTCAAAACTTTTTTTCATAGCACACACACAAAATGATGATGTTTATGGCACATGAAGGTAGAGAGACAATAACTTTAGCTGGATCAGCATAGAAATTCTAGCCACATCAGCTTCCATTTAGATTTTAGATGCCAAGGAGAGTAATTGCTCAGTGCACCTATAATCAGTTCGTGTGTGTGTGTGTGGGAGGAGGGTGGGGGGGGGATTGATAGAGTTTTCTTGGATTTGTTGTCTTCTGAATCTTATTTAGACATATCTCAATTCATAGATTAAAATAATAATAATAATAATAATAATAATAATTAGAAGAATCTATGGAAAGATGTGGAGATAAAAATAATATTATGTATGAAGAAAACAGCCCACTTTGAGTTTTGAGGTTCCTGTAAGAATGCAGTGAGAAATATCACTAATAATAGGATTTTATGTGACTCACAATAACAAATTGGGGAGAAATCATTATTACAATATTCGAAAAAGATCTGACAGTTTTGTAAATAGTTTCTTCTTTTTGAGCTATTACAGCAGAGATTTTTCCTATTATGAAAATCAATAAATTTGCCCATGAGCTGGCTAAAAATTATAACCAATCCTGTACTGAGCATGTTATTAAACGAGCTACACGGTATCTCATCATAGGCAGAATTCTCAGTCAGAATGGCATGTCCATGGCAACAGTTTCACTATCATTTTGACTATAGCTCATTCACTTTGGAGTACCAGACACATTAAATTACATGCTACTTAATTCCATACAATTAAACATTATTATTTTTACTAAAATTAAAATAAAGACATATTAAAATAAATAATTTTTAAAATTAAGTAAAGAGTGATTTGCCAATAAAGCCTTTGTACTTCTTGAAAAAGAAAAACTTAGTTGGCTGTCTAAGCATGCCTGTTTTACCTATAATAATAAAAGAGTAATATGTTAATTAGACTAGACATCCTTCCGGACAAAGCTGACTGAGAGGGAAGCCCCAGGTCCCAGGTGACAGAGGGAAGGAATCTTGCACGGATTCTGTGCATTGAGCCTCTAGTTTACTAATAAGAAAATATTCTTGATTTGACTCGCTTTCTTTGTTTGTTTTTATTTTTTCATGATTCACTCACTGTTTTTGAAATCCTTAACATTTTTCTCACATATGTGCTAACAAGCACATACACATTTGAAATAGAACAGTGAAAGTGTTCCTTGGAATTTCTCTATTTTGCAAGACCAAGCACATGGTTAACTGATTAAAAGAAGGCTCACATGCTAACATCTCTGCATTTACTCTTCCTTTTCAAACTAGCCATTAAACCTTAAACTTTTTAAGTAAACTGTTGGGAAATGTTTACAAATTCTGTTGATTTTTTACTTCACTTATGAGAAGAAATGGGAATTTCTGTTAAGCTTTGTTATTATGTCACCTGGGATATTAAGTGACAATGGATACTGATAAAACATTGCTAAGATTGATGATATGTTGTATTATTATGCATTACTATAAAAAGTAAAAACATTTGTGAAAACTAATTAATTTATGTCTCACATAAATAGAAACTATGTAATGTTTTTAAGAAGCAGTGGTTCAAATTCTGGAATATAGAGAGTTTTAAAATCTAAAACAGTGTAGACATACATCTAATTGACAAACATGATTTTGGATTATTATTAGCATCATTGAGCAGTATATTTTAGATATAGAAGTAGATATTAATTAATTTTATGTTGCATGAAGGCTATTACAAATAAAAAGTTCAATGTGAAAAATAGTTTTCCCTTGATCATTTACTCAAAGTGGGACTTATACTTTAAAAAATCTTGAAAATTTTTAATACCTTCAATCGTTAAGACCTTCAGTAAGGTCTGGGTCTGGCATGCAGATTGTATGCGCCCTCATTTTCTTTTTTACTGTCCTTTTGACTTTATAGTCACAAAAATGATCTGTCATGTAAGCTCTAATAAGTTCTACTTTTGACAAGATCCTAGTTAGGTGCTGTTTATTTTATTTTCCCAGTTAACTTTATATCCAGAGATCAGTTTACAAGCTTCAATACAATTTTCCATTCACAAATAAGATTTGTAAGTGAAAAATGATAAAATAAAATAATAGCAGCATACCAATATAGTTCATATTGTTAGAAAACAATTGGTGTGATTTGTATGTCAAAACATCTGGGTAAAACTTCTCAATATTAAAGTACTAATAGCATTAGGGGTAAGGCGATTATGGCCTGTGTTCCTTTATAGAATTAATTGTTGTTCCACACTGAATCTTTGCAATGCAGTGTGAAAAGTGCTGACACAATCAATAATTCCCTCTTGAAAAAAAAAGAAAAAGTTGCAAAGATTCAATGTGAATAACATTATCCTATTTTCTCAAAAACCCTTTCCAGCATGGAATAATATGGCTTCAGACAAGGATCCAACTGAGTTGTGGCATAAAAAAGATTACAAGGATTCAGCAGATCAGCAGGAAGCACAAAAAGAAAGCATCCTTTCTTGCAACCAGCTTGATTAAACTTAATGTTCTAAAATAAAATTAAGATATCTAATGTATTACCAATATCTCCTAAGACTTTGCTTATCTATTTGCTCAGAGTGAAAAAATATGTTACATTTTCTGAAAAGGTTCTGTCTCAATTTTTCTTAAATTTAAGAATCTTTATTCTTGATTGGTCCCTAGCATCAATCACATACACAGGAATGGTACCCTCCTATGCTTTTGGTGGAAATACTTTGTAACTCTGTTTGCAATTTCTCCAGGCTTGATAAAACCTAAGAAAGCTAAACTTCTTTCTCATTTTTTAAAAAATGTCTAACAAATAAAAAAATCCGTGAATATGCTAACTTTTGAGGGATTTTTTTAAATGAGAAAATATTTCTCTCTGCTTAATGTTTTAATAAAATTAAGTAAATGTTATTTTTTAAATATTTTTAAATCTTCATTGCTGAAAGTATTACATATGTGCCCTTTCTTCTCCCATTGACCTCCTCCAGCTTGCACTCGCCCTCTACCCCAGGCCTTCACCACCCTGTTGTCTGTGTCCATGGGTTATGCATATTTGCATACAAGATCTTCGGCTGATTATCCCCGACCCACCTAACCTCCCCAGACTTCCTTCTGAGATTCCACACTGTCCCATGCTTCCATGTCTCCGGATCCTTCTGTACATCACTTTATTTTGTTCATTAGATTCCACATGTAAGGTCATATGATAGTTGTCTTTCACTGACTGGCTTATTTCACTTAGCATGGTACTCTCCAGGTTTCTCCATGCTGTCACAAAGGATAAATATTCTTCTTTTATACTGATGCATAGTATCCCATAGTATAAATGTACCACAGCTTTTTTTAAAAGATATATTTTATTGACTTCAGAGAGGAAGGGAGAGGGGATAGATATAAATATCAATGATGGGAAAGAATCATTGATTGGCTGCCTCCTGCATGCCCCTTCCTGGGAATAGAGCTCACAACATGGGCATGTGCTCTTGACCGGAACTGAACCTGGGACCCTTCAGTCCACAGGCCAGTGCCCTATCTACTGAGCCAAACCAGCTAAGGCTACCGCATCTTTTTTATCCACTTATCTACTGATTGGCCCTTGGGCTGTTTCCAGATATTAACTATTGTAAATTGTGCTGCTATGGATATGGGGATGCATGCATTCTTTCAGATTGGTATTTTGGGGATTTTTAGGATATATTCTTAGAAGTGGAATCACTGGAACAAATGGCAGTTCCATATTTAATTTTTTGAGGATACTCCACACTGTTTCCCATAATGGCTGCACCAGTCTGCATTTCTACCAGCAGTGCACTAGGATTCCCTTTTCTCCACATCCTCGCCAGCACTTGTCATTTGTTGATTTGTTGATGATAGCCGTTCTGACAGTTGTGAGGTGAAACCTCATTGTGGTTTTAATTTGCATCTCTGATGATCAGTGACCTTGATCATTTATTCAAATGTCTCTTGACCATTTGTATATCCACTTTGAAGAAGTGCCTATTTAGGCCCTTTGCCCATTTTTTAAATTGGATTGTTTCTCTTCCTTTTGTTAGGTTGTATGAGGTCCTTATATATTTTGGATGTTAACCCTTTATCAGATGTATAATTGCCAAATATGTTCTCCCACACAGGGTGCTCCCTTTTCCTTTTGTTGATGGTTTCTTTTCCTGTGCAGAGCCTTTAATTTTGATGCAATCCTATTTGTTTATTTACTCCTTAGTTTGCTTTGCCCTAGGAGATGTATTGGTAAACATATTGTTATGAGAGATGTCTGCAATTTTGCTGCCTAAGATTTCTTCTAGGATTTTTATGGTTTTTCAACTTGGACTCCAGTCTTTTATTCAGTCTGAGTTTATTCTTGAGCATGTTATAAATTGCTGGTCTAGTTTCATTTTTTTTTTTTTTTGCATATGTCTGTCCAATTTTTGCAACACCATTTATTGGAGAAACTGTTCTTTGTTTGTTTGTTTTTGTTTTGTTTTCAAACTCCCCACCTGGCACTGTCCCCAGGGAAGGTCACCCCAGCTGGCACAGCCAGGTGCTTGGCTCCTGAATAGAGAGTCCCTGATCTATTGAAGAGACTGTCTTGACTCCATTGTATGCTCTTGCCTCCTTTATCAAATATTAATTGAGTATATACCTGTTCTTGTGCCAGTACCAGGCTGTTTTGGCTATGGTGGCTTTGTAATATAAATTGATGTCTGATATTACAATTCCTCCAACTTTGTTCTTTTTTAAGATTGTTGCAGTTATTCAGCGTCTTTTTTGATACCATGCAAATTTTTGAAATATTTGTTCTAGAACTGTGAGATATATTTTTGGTATTTTAATATTGATTGCATTGAATCTGTAGATTGCCTTGAGTAGTATGGACATTTTAACAATGCTAATTTACCAACCCATGAATATAGTATATTAAATATATTTTTATTTATTTCAGAGAGTGGATGGAGAGGGAAAGAGAAATAGAAAATAAATGATGAGAGAGAATCATTGATTAGCTTCCTCCTGCATGCTCTCAACTGAGAATAGAACCTGAAACCTTGCAAGTGCCCTGACCAGGAATCAAAGTGTGATCTCTAGTTCATGGGTCAACGCTCAATTACCAAGTCTCACTGGCTGGGCAGTAAATGCTATTTTATCTGAAAATATTTAAGAGCAAATATGTCCACACAGTTTTCTTTAATCTTTCATTAATTTGAAAAGACATAGGTAGCTATTTGTAAATTTAAAAATAATATACTTATTATATAACAATTACACATTAATGGTTTGCATGTACCAGTATAACTATAGTATGTAGTTCTTATAAATCTACATTGTGATGAAGTTGTTCTCTTCCTTTATATTCTATTACATATTTGAAAATAAATTGGACATGGATTGTAGCAGTTGATTTTGAGCCAAAACATTTTGGCAGCCTGTGCAATCATACTGATAACCCCATTAACTGAACCATTGGTTTTAATCATTATGAAGATATCATCATGCAAATCCAGCCAACATTTGGCATAAGAGATGATCCATAGCATCCAGAATGATAAAGAAACTAAATTTTCATCATTGGAAGTGACCCAATTATATTTCACAATAAATAACATCTTTTAAAGCAACACCTGTTAGAAATACAGATATTATACAGGTTTTTTTCCCCCAAGATAGTCTTTTCCATTATTTAAAAAAAAAAAATTCCCACTTGGTTGTCAGACCAAATGGTGCTTAGCTGTTATTTAGTGAAACTGGTAAAAAAATTAAATTTGAAAGACTAGACTCCAGAATGGTAGCATGAGTTAATGCCATCTTAGCTTAATGCACATAAACTAGCAAACATGGAGGTTTAGTTTAGCTGTTCCATCATCAAAGTTAAATATCTACATATCCAAATATCATTTGAGAATTATAATCAGAGGCTCTGTAGCAGGCATTGATTTCCAAAGCAGTCAATTTCTATTTACACATGATTGACTTCCCTTAAAAATTTAGGTTAATTCATTGAATTAAACAAAGCATATAACAAATAATGCTGTCCAAGAGTTCTTAAAATAGGTCAAATTTTAGGTAATTCTGGCATTGATGAATTATTCTTTTTAAAAAATATATATTTTATTGATTTTACAGGGAGGAAGGGAGAGGGATAGAGAACCAGAAACACTGAGGGGACAGAAACATCGATCAGCCGCCCCCTGCAAACTCCCCACTGGGGACGTGCCCGCAACCAAGATACATGCCCTTGACCGGAATTGAACCTGGGACCCTTGAGTCTGCAGGCTGACGCTCTATCCACTGAGCCAAACAGGTTAGGGCTGATAAATTATTCTTACGTTATCTTTCTTGAACCTAGAATGACTAATATGGTATTATTTTTTTTAAAAACCAAAAACAACAGATGATTAATATCTGTTTATGTTTCTTCAAATAATGTCAAGTATAATGATACATACATAAACTATTAATGATGTTTGTATATTCAAAGTGATCATTACATATTTAGAAAATAAATTCACATTTCAAAATGAATGTAAATAACATAACTATGAATAAATATATGTGTATACACAGCTACTATAAAATGAAAGTTTAATTGACAGTAGAAGTCATCATAAGGGTATACTTGATTGTTTTTCTTTGCTAGAGTCAAATTCCAACATTTTTTATTTCAAGAAAACAACTTACCTTTATTCTGAATTTTTTAAACAAAAAGGGCAAACTTCAAATTTATCTCAGGGGGTTTTGAAACCCTATCCTCCTTTCTGTTTTTAGATATTTATGAAACATAACGTAAATGTGCTTAAATCAATATCATATGTCTACATATTAAATCATTTTAATAAAATTTGCATCTTGAGCTTAATCTGCAACTTGGAATTGAAATAAATTTGTATTATCAGAGGTTCTTCATCAATTTTGTGTAGGAAAAAGTCTTTTTTGAGGTGGGTGCAAAAGACATTCAAATATCTTAGAAGGATCCCTAAAAAGGACAGTTGAAATGAAACAAATCATTAATCTGCTAATTTAAGCAACATGTATTTAGTGTACCAAATTTTTATTTGACCTTACAATACAAAGATAATAATGTATACATCATACCTCCAGAAATTTATAATCTATAGACGTGCTCACAATCCCTCCAAGGACATAAATCTGTCTCATTTTGTCCAGCCTGCGGACATTTCTTCAGAACCTAGAAGTAAATGGCTGTACAGAAACTTGCTTTCCTTAACAGATGCAGTGTTTCATGAATAGGTCCACAGCACTGTAAAAATGAAATATATTTCCCCTGCATTAGATAATTTTATAAGTTGTTCTAGCAAAACAAACAAACAAACAACAAAAAACAACAAAAACAAAAAACAACGTATCTTTGAAAACAAAGAACATAGAATATCCAAAATATGGTCTGTTTTTAGGAACTATGCTGGATATAAATGGATTTTAAAACAACAACAGCTGTATTTAAAGAAATAACTTAATCTCCATTTAGTATAGCTATGGGTTTTCTTCAAGAGGCAACCAGAAGTGCCTATGTGGTAATCCTTTCGTGTCAGTGCAAACAAAGGAAACCATGAAGATTTAGAGAGCATTTTCAATTATTACCTACATTAATATCACTGGATTAACATATTCAGAAAATTCAACAATGTTCCTGAACTGGCAGAGATATGGAAATCTGATATGTTCCTAGAATAGCTTTATAATAGTATAAAAATATAGATGTACATTATAATAGTATAAAAATATAGATGTACATAATAGCTTTATAATAGTATAAAAATATAGATGTACATTACATATACAATATTTCTAGGATGTAAAGTACAGCATAGGTAATATCGTCAATAATATTATACTAGCTATGTAAGGTGTCAGATGGGTACTAGAATTATCAGGGTGATCACTTTGTAAGTTATATAAATGTCTAATCACTATGTTCCATACCTGATGCTAATATTATATGGTAACTGTAACTGAAAAAATAAAAAGATTATATATATATATATATACTCTATAAAAGCGAAATATTAAAATTAACCATTTCTCCGAGACAGGGTAAGCCACGCCCACCAGCCAATCAGAGCGGTTGTATGCAAATTAGCCCAGCCAACATGGCGGCCGCCACTCACGGACCTGAGTAAACAGCCCTTTCCATTGCGGCAGGAGCGAAAGTGAAGCTGCGCCCGCTCAGCTCAGCTCCGATTAAACTGCCTCTAGTAAAACACAGCTTTGAAACAATGTAACAATCATAGAATCCTCCGGAGCTGAAGGAAAGAGCAGCTCGGGCCTAACCAGTAAAAGTAACAATTGTTTCATTATAGATGCTGCGAGGTGAAGCAAAGAGGAGGCTTCAGTTAGAAGGCCACCTTAAAGGAACAGTGTGTCAATTATAGAAGATAACCCCAGGCCTTCAAGGAACAGCATCAATTATAGGAGAGAAACCGCAAACACCTGCATCCAGCCAGCCTTGCTGGGACGTTGGGTCAATGGGAGCTGTGGGCAGCCTTAAAGCCCCTCACCCAGGCTGGTCAGGCATGCCAGCAGGTGGACATCCCCCGAGGGCTCCCAGACTGCGAGAAGGCACAGGCAAGGCTGAGGGACCTCCCAAGTGCACAGAGCGGCTGCAGGGCAGGACAGTGCAGGACCCAGGACCCATGAGTGAGAAAGAGGCGGCAGGGTTGGAGGGCACCGGGGAGCGGGTAAGAGGCGGCAGGGGGGGGGGTCTCGGCCTGCTTGGTGGCTGCCCAGGCCCCTTTGCGGGGCACCGGGGAGCGGAAAAGCAAGGCTGCAGGGGCCGGGGTCCTGCTTGGCAGCTCCCCATACCCCTTGGTGGCACCGGGAAGTGGGAAAGGAAGGCAGCAGGGGACGGGTGAGTGGGAAAGAGTCGGTGGCCTGCTTGGCGGCTTCCCAGGTCCCTTCTGGGGATCAGGGAGCAGGAAAAGGCTGTCCTGACCACAAGGCGGGATTTTCTCTGCTTTCTGGTGGCTGGAGGAAGATGGGCAGTAGGCAAGCTTGGGAGGCAGGCAGCACCCAGCCCTGGTCACAGCTCAAAAAAGAGAACAACATACAGGGGAGGGCAAGAGTCTGAGAGATCAACATAGAGGGGATGCCTGCTCCAAGCCTCCACAGTGTGCCTGGGGGCAGGTCCCCAGCAGGTAGACACACACAGGAGGACTGCTCCGAGCCTCAGATGCGGCTGGGGGCAGGTCCCCAGTGGTCACACACACACACACACACAGAAGGCACCTGGCAGACTGGGGCCATCATAGGACATCCACTGAGGGGTCCCAGACTGTCAGAGGGCACAGGCGGGGCTGAGGGACTCCCTCCACCTAGAGTGCACAAATTTTTGTGCACCGGGCCCCTGGTATATATATATAACTACAGTTATAACATTTGTGCTGAAAAATATAACTATAGTCATATTCCTAATCTATCACATTTTTTTTTACATTAATGGTCACATTACTGTATGTGAAAAAACTGTTGGATGATCTTGAAATTTTGGTAGGCTTTTTTTTTTTTAATTTTTCTTAGAAAAGTTGACATAAATCATGACCTCCACCCTGCATTGCTATAGAATTTAATACTGAAAAAGAATTTTGTCATAATTTTTTTGAGAATGTTCCAAGGAGTGGCTGAATTCTTGCAGTATCAAGAATATCATCAACAGCAATAAGAACAAACATTATATTTACATGAAATACTTAATAAGGTGAAACAAGAAACAGCTCTGAAAATTTTCAGATTCATAACGATAAATAACATTTAAATAACTTCATGTCCTCAGAAATGTATTTCAGCTTTTATTTTAGAACTAGGAGGGGAAAAAACATAAACAAGGGCATGTGCTGGGGTTTGGGGGATGGGGAGAGGTCAATGGGGGGGAAAAGGAGACTTATGTAATAATTTAAACAATAAAGAATTTTTCTTAAAAAAGCTATGATAACATGAAAACTTTGTAAATTTAAATTAAAAAATGTAATGGAAATATGTTATAGATTCTAGCATGAAAGATGGATAATTTATAGTCTTCTAAATTTCTCCCATAAATATTTTGCCTAGCAATTTTCTTAAACTTAATATAATTTATTTTACTTAAATAATCAATATGTTCTAATAAAAGAGGACATTTAATGAAATTGTCATTAATACAGTATTATGTTCTGGACAAATCTAAAAGAGCAATTGAAATTTACTACTCTAGAATGACCAAGAAATCTCCAAAAGTGAAAAGCAAGTAAAGTGAGAGAGTTCTTAATATAAAATTGAGACTATAAAAGTTTGAATGATTCTATTCTAGGCAAAACCCAGTATGGATGCAAAAGGACCTATCTAGTTAAACTGACATTTTGAAGAAAAAATAAAAAACATAATTTAAAAAGCCACATCTTATCTAATAAAAGAGTAATATGCAAGTTAGGCATCACTTGGTCACAAAGATGGCTGCCCTCATAGCCACAAGATGGTGGCACCCAGTCCGACTCAGCCCTGCCACTGAAGTGGTCAGGCCTGTTAGCCAGGCAGGTGGTGGGGGAGATAGGGGACCCATGGGGTGAAACATGTGATCAGAGGGGACTAGGTGTCCCCTGCCCAGGCCAGAGGCTTTCACCAGAGGCCTCAGGCATGGGCAAGGGTGGAGCCAGTGATCAGAGGGGCAGGGATGGAGCCTACAATCACAGGGGTCTGGGGACCAGCGGAGCTGGCAAATCAGAGGTCTGGGGGTCCCCTTTCCAGGCTATAGCCTTGGCCAGAGGCTGCCAGTGGGGCAAGGGCAGAGCCGGCAATGGAGGGAGGAAGGATCAGAGCCGGTGATCACAAAGGCCTAGGCTCTGTGAAGCCAGTGGTCGGAGGGGCTTGGGGGTCTCCTGCCCAGGCAAAAGAGTAATATGCGAATTAACCCTCACTCCATCACAAAGATGGTGGCAGCCAGGGAGCTGTAGCGAGACAGGAGGCTTGCGTTACCCCAGCGATGGAGGAAGCCAAGATTCCCACCTGCCCTGGGGGCCCTGAGCTCTGCTCAAGGCAACAAAGTTTCAATAACAGAAGGTAAATCAAACCAAGATTCCAGCTGGCAGCTTTGAGTGGGACCAAGGCAACAAATTTTCAATTATAGAAGTTATATAAATCCCAGATACCTGCTTTCAGCTTGCAACCATGGCCAGCCTGATTATGGCCCTCAGCCCCTCACCTGGGCTGGCCACACCCCAAGGGCTGAGGGTCCCCCCTGGGGGGTTTGACCAGCCTGCAACCAGCCATCAGCTCCTCACCCAGGCGCCCCAGCAGGACATCCTTCAGGGCAAACCAGTTGACTCCCACCCTTGCACTAGTCCTCTATCCTATATAATAAAAAGTTAATATGCAAATTGACTCTAACAGCAGAATGACTGGGAATGACTGGTCACTATGACACACACTGACCACCAGGGTGCAGATGCTCAATGCAGAAGATGGCCCCTCGTGGTTAGTGCACTCCCATAGGGGGAGCTCTGTTCAGCCACAAGTTAGGCTGACGGCTGCTAGTACAGCTGTGGTTGGAGCCTCTCCTGCCTCCTTAGCAACACTAAGGTTGTCTCACTGCTTGCTCCCTGCTGGCAAGTGGACATCCTCCAAGAGCTCCCAGCTGCCAGAGTGATGTCTGACTGCCAGCTTAGGCCCTATATCCCAAGAAGCGGGCCTAAGCCAGCAGGTGAACATCTGCCGAGGGGTTTTAGACTGCAAGAGGGCATAGGCTGGGCTGAGGGACCCCCTACTCCCCCAAGTGCACTGGGCCTCTAGTTTTTACATAAATAAAAATAAGAATCTGAAGTTATATCTAATAATATTGTAAGGATGCCTACAGCTTAATATATATAATAGGAAAAGACACAAGTAAAATAAATCAAATTATTGATTAAATTTAGAACAAGAAAAATATCAAGGAAGAAATAGACTAACTGTTCATTACAAATGTAATGATGCTGACAGTGGAAAATGGTGGAAACTGAGTAACACAACTCATTTTGTTGTTTTTTTGTTTGTTTGTTTTCTGTTTAAGAATAATATTCACCCTGAAGGAGAAAAACACACACAAAAACACAGAAATTGAAGATATATGGAAACCAATTTAAATTAAGTTAATAGATCATAAAATTAATCTTAATAAAAGTATATTTATGTTTTCCCAACAAAGTATACCCCATGTACTTAATTGTATGTATAGAATTTCAAATTGTTATTAGAAGTCCTTCCATAATTGCCAGGTCAAGAAAAAGTGATAACAAAAACTGAAGATGAACAAATCTTCTAATTTTCACCAGGAGGATAAAGTGCATTTCACAAAAACATTAACTGGAAAACTTATTACTCATTTAGACAAGATTATCATATGGGTTTATAGAATTAAATGAGGAAAACTATTTTAAAAATCAATGAATGGCAGGTTCAATATGATGTACTTTTTGCATGGTATACTGTATTACTTTTTATTGCTAAAATAATAAATTACCATAAATTTAGTGGCTTAAAACAGCATATTTATTATATTATAATTCTCTAGTTCAAGAGTCTGATACAAATCTCAAAACATTAAACTGAAAGTGTTGGCTGAGAGATCTTCCAGTTGATGAATAGGTGGAGTTGCTGGAACTGGCGCCCATGCAGAGGGTACGGAATTCTTATTTCCCATCCCATATACCTTGCTTTCTGCATGTCTTTTGATTGGCTGTTCCTGAGTTATTATATAAACCAGTAATCCTTTATTTCATGAAAATGGCCTACTGGGAAGTGATTCTTTTCAAGGGGATTGGCTGTAAGTAAACTATTGCACTTCCATTATCCTCCTGACATTTAAGTCTTCAAAAATAATTGTACCAGCCATCTTGTACAGAAAGTGTATAAGCTGGTGAATGCTGGCAAGCTGAGACACAAATTATTCATCCTACCTTTGGACATATGCAGGAAGCATGTCAGTGTCATGTCACTGGATCTCCATCTTGACTTTGAACTAAATCAACAAATCTCAGAAGTCAGATATAGTCACCACCCCCCTCACTCGTACTTCACACAGCAACTTGAACCTTTTAAAATCAAGATATGAAGCTGAAACCTGAGAGACCAGCTCCATGAGGGAAGAAAGTACAGCTCATAACAGGGTTAATCAAGATATGAGACTCCAGGTAGACCCAGATTCTAAGCTAAGGAGTCCCCGACCACTAGACAGCTGGCACGATGACACTGTGGTTGAACCTCACTGGCAGCAAGTTGGAGGGGAGATCCTTCCCCCACACAGACATCAACAATCAAGTCCCGATTGCAACAGGAGAGTCCAAATAATTCACACAAGAAGAATTCCCAAATAATTCACACAAGAAGCATTCCTAGAACACCCAGTTGAGGTGAACAAAGAGACTACACCACTTGACTCATCAAGACATTTTCTACATAAGGCCATCCCACAAAGACTGGGAGGCATAGCAGTTCTAGCTAATATATAGAAGCAAATACAAAGAGACAGTTAAAATGGGGAGACAAAGAAATTAACCTCAAATGAGAGAAAAGGAGGGATATCCAGAAAAAGAACTAAATGAGTTGGAGGCAAACAACCTATCAGACATAGAGTTCAAAACAATGGTTATAAAGATGTTTAAGGAAATTAGTGCAGATTACAAAAAGGTAAGTAGAGGCCATTAACAAGAAACAGACATAAATGAAGAATGGTATATCTGATGTGAAGAACACACTCAAAGAGATTAAAAGTAGACGGAATAAAGCAGAGGATTGAATCAGCAATTTGGAAGACAAGATAGAAATAAATGACCAATTAGAGCAGCAAATAAAAAAAGAATTAAAAAGAAAGAAGATAGCTTAAGGGAGCTTTTTGACATGAAACCTGTTTAAATAAATAATGACAGAAAACTTCCCCAACCTGGTGAAGTAAAATATCACACAGATTCAGGAGTCACAGAGTACCAATCAAGATAAACACAAAGAGAAACACACCTAGACACGTCATAATTAAAATGGCAAATGTTAAAAATCAAAGAAAGAATCTTAAAGACAACAAGAGATAGAAAATTACATACAAAGAAGATCCCATTAGAATGCCAACTGTTTTCTCAAGTGAAACACTTCAGGACAGAATGGGGTGGCATGAAGTACTCAAAGTAATGAACAGCAAGGGCCTAAATCCAAGACTACTGTATCCAGAAAGGATATCATTTAAAATTGTAGGTGACAAAAAACTTTCCAGACCAAAAAAAAAAAAAAAAAAAAGGTTACAAGAGTACATTACCACCAAACCAGCAATGTAAGAAATATTAAAGGGATTACTTTAAGAAGAAGAAAAGGAGAGAGGATCATAGGCATAAAGAAAATAAAATGCCAATAAATAAATGCCTGTCAATAATAACCTTATATGTAAATGGCTTAATCAGTTAACTGCTGCATGTACAAAACAGAAACCATCCCTACAAACCATGATATTTTTAATTTAATTTAAAAAATAAGTTTGCAATGAAGATTATAAAAATATGTCACTCTGCCCTAACCGGTTTGGCTCAGTGGATAGAGAATCGACCTGTGGAATGAAGGGTCCCAGGTTCAATTCCGGTCAAGGGCATGTACCTTGGTTGCAGGCACATTCCCAGTAAGGGGTGTGCAGGAGCCAGCTGATCGATGTTTCTCTCTCTCATTGATGTTTCTAACTCTCTATCCCTGTCCCTTCCTTTCTGTAAAAAATCAATAACATATATTTCAAAAAATAAAATAAAAATATGTCATTCATATAATTGGGATGGCACGTCAGTGGCATAACATTTTCTTTTCTCAGGTCGGGCTAATTTATGTGTTGTTTTTTTATTTCATTGTCTGATTACCTGTAATTAGAAATCACCAAGTGTAATATTGCTATTTATTTTTTTTTTTTAGGTATAGATGCACATGACATGTGGGGAAGTTCTGCTGCTTGCATGTATAGATACTTATGATCTACATAGGGTTAAATGCTCCAGTCAAGTGGCATAGGGTGAAAGGATAAAAAACAAAATAAACAAAACATACGCCCATATGTATGCTGTCTACAAGAAACCACTCTCAGAACAAAAGATACACACACACACACACACACACACACACACACACAGACTGAGAGTGAAGGGATGGAAAAATATATTCCATGCAAATGGAAAGAACCAAAAAGCTGGAGTAGCAATATTCAGAATGGACAAAATAGACTTCAAAATAAAGACCATAACAATAGACAAAGAAGACCACTTCATAATACTAAAGGGAATGATTCAACAAGAAAATATAACCCTTGTAAACATATATGCACTCAATATAGAAGCACCCAAGTACATTAAAAAATCTTGATGAGCTTTAAGGGAGAGATTAACAGCAATGCAATTACAGTAGCAAACTTTAACTCCCCACTGACATCACTGGATAGATCTTCCAGGCAAAACATTAACAAAAAAAACAGAGGACTTAAATGACACACTAGATCAGGTGGATCCAACTGATATTTGCAGAACATTTCACCTCAAAGTAACAATATTTATTTTTCTCATGTGCACATGGAACATTCTCAAAGATAGACCACATGTTAGGACACATAAAAAAAGGCTCTACAAGTTCAATAAAATTGAAATCATATCAAGCATCTTCTTAGATTGCAATGAGATGAAAGAAGTAATCGACTACAGTAAAAAAACTCCAAAATGTCAAACTCATGGAGGCTAAATACCATGTTATCAAACAACGAGTGGGTTACTAATAAGATCAAGAAATAAATTATAAAATTCCTAGAAACAAATGAAAATTAATATACAAGCACTCAAAGCCTATGGGATACAGTGAAAGCAGTCTTGAGAGGTAATTTCATAGCACTACAGTCCTATCTCAAGAAATAAGAAAAAGGACTAATAATCTATCTAACCCTATAAATCAGAAAGAGAACAGCAAGAAAAGCCCATAGAAAGTATAAGGAAGTAAATAATAAAGATCAGAGTGGTCCCTGACTGGTTTGGCTCAGTGGATAGAGCGTCGGCCTGTGGACTCAAGGGTACGAGGTTCGATTCCAGTCAAGGGCATGTGTACCTTGGTTGTGGACACATCCCCAGAAGGGAGTGTGCAGGAGGCAGTTGATCAATGTTTCTCTCTGGTTGATGTTTCTAACTTTCTATCCCTCTCCCTTCTTCTGTAAAAAATCAATAAAATATATTTAAAAAAATAAAGATCAGAGTGGAAATAAATGATATAAAGACTAAAACAAAAACAGTACAAAAGAT
Organism: Murina feae; assembly: GCA_004026665.1. Taxonomy (NCBI): domain Eukaryota; kingdom Metazoa; phylum Chordata; class Mammalia; order Chiroptera; family Vespertilionidae; genus Murina; species Murina feae. Next base: position 4,406 of record PVJC01006778.1, on the reverse strand, counting down.
CAATAATTTCAGGAGATGGTTCTTTCAAAAGATAAACAAGATTGATGAACCCCTAACCAGACTCATCAAGAAACAAAGAGGATCCAAATAAATAAAATTAGAAATGAAAGAAGCGATAGAACAATGGATACCACTGAAATACAAAGGATTATAAGCAAATACTATGAACAACTACATGACAAAAAATTGAATAATCTGAATGAAATGGACACATTCCTAGAAACATACAATCTTCCAAAACTCAATCAGGAACAATCAGAAAATCCAAGAAGGCCAATAACAATGGATGGAATTGAAGCAGTAATTTAAAAATTTCCAGCAAACAAAAGTCCTACACTGGATGCAATTACATTTGAATTTTACCAAACATTCAAAAAAGAACTAACACCCAATCTCCTCAAACTATTCCAAAATATCCAGAGGATGAAACACTTCCAGACACTTTTCACAAAACCAGGATTATCCTAATTCTAAAACCAGATAAAGACACTACAAAGAAAGAGAAATACAGGCTTATATACCTGGTTAACACAGATGCTAAAATCCTCAACAAAATATTAGCACATCAGATCCAGCAATATATTGAAAGATCATATACCATGATGAAGTGGAATTTATTCCAGAGATGCATGGCTGGTACCATAATAACAAATCAATAAATTGATAAATCACATAAATAAACTAAAAGATAAAAACCACATGATCATATCAATTGATTGAAAAAAGGCATTTGACAAAATACAACACCCTTTTTAATAAAAACTCTCAGCAAAGTGGGAAGAGAGGGAACATACTTCAACTTAATAAAAACTATATATGGCAAACTTAAAACCAACATAATACTCAATAGGCAAAACCTAAAAGCATTTCCCTTAAGAACAGGAGCAAGACAAGGATGTCTGCTTTCACCACTCTTATTCAACACTAGGGGCCTGGTGCACAAAATTTGTGCACTGGGGGGGTGGGTCCTCAGCCCAGCCTGTCCCTTGGGGAGCGGGCCTAAGCGGCAGTCTGGCCTCCCTTTGTGGGAGGTGACCAGGCTAATCAGGGGAAGCCACCTGCCCCATCACCCCACGGCTACAGCCATAGCCACTGCCAGTCACCGCAGCCACCAAGGTGTTTTCAGCAACACGGACTCCAGTCCCTTCACCATGAAGAAATGTCAACTTTCTTTAGGCATTTTCAAGATGTGTCTTTCATAGGATATGACATTTCTTTCTTTCTTTCTTTCTTTCTTTCTTTCTTTCTTTCATCCTCAACTGAGGGTATGTTTCCATTGATTTTTAGAGAATGTGGAAGAGAAGGGAAAAACAGAGAGAAAGATCAAAGTGAGAGGAACACTTTGGTTGGTTGCCTCCTGCATGAGCCCTGACCTGAGCCCTGGCCAGGGAGGAGCCTGCAACCTAGGTACATGCCCTTGGTCAGAATTGAATCCAGACCCTGCAGTCAGCAGGCTGAGGCATTATGCACTGAGCTAAATCAGCTAGGGTAGGATATAACAATTCTTAGCCCTCCAGCAGTGGACCTTCATTTTTTTTTCTCCAGGAGTGTGGTGGAAAAACCCTAGATCACCTTTTTGGATTCTTATTACCTAAGTTACTAAGAATATTACCAGTGGCATACAGGGAGCTTAGCCAATGAGCGGTCAGAAAAGGTGTTTCCTCTGTAGTTCACTCTGATTACCGGCTCCACCTCTGCCCCTCCAATCCCAGATCTACCTCTGGCCAAGGCTGTAGGCCTGGGCAGAAGACTCCTAAGCCCCTCTGATTGTCGGCTTCACAGAGCCCAGGCCTCAGCGATCACCAGCTCTGATCCTGCCCCTGCCATCACCAGCTCTGCCCTTGGCCCACAGGCAGCCTCTGGCCAAGGCTGAAGGCCTTGTCAGAGGACCCCCAGGACCCTGGTTTTCCGGCTCCACCAGTGCCCAGACCCCTGAAAATGCAGGCTCTGCCCCTGCCCCTCCAATTGCTGACTCTGCGGAGCCTAGGCCCCTGCAATATTCAGCCTTGCCCCTGCCCAGTCCTGAGGCTTCTGGCCCATGCCTTATGCCTGGGTAGGGCACCCTCATACTCCTCCGATCACCGACTCCACCCTTGCCCATGCCTGAGGCCTCTGGCAAAGGCCTCTGGCCTGGGCAGGGGACCTCCATCCCCCTCTGATTGCCTGTTCCACCCCTCAGGCCTGCCGCCTCCCCCGCCACCTGCCTGGTTAACAGGAGTGACCACTTCAGTGGCGGGGATGAACAGGACTGGGTGCCACCATCTTGTGGCTAGGGACGCCGCCATCTTCCGGCCATGAGGGCGGCATCTTTGTGACTGAGTGCCACATAATTTGCATATTACTCTTTTATTTGATGGGATAGTACTGTAAGTCCTAGCCACAGCAATCAGACAAGAGGAAATAAAGGCATTAAAATTAGAAAGGAGGAAGTAAAGGTGTCATTATTTGCAGATCCATGATATTTTATATAGAAAAGATTAAAGACTCCACCAAGAAACTACTAGGTTCAATAAATGAATCCATCAAGGTAGTAGGATACAAAATCAACATCCACAAATCAATGGCATTTTCATATACCAATAATAAATTCTCAGAAAAAGAAACTAAAAGAGGTATTCGATTTACCATTGCAACAACAACAAAAAAAAATAAAATACCTAGAAATAAACTTAATCAAGAAGATAAAAGAGCTGTACTTGGAAAACTATAGACATTGAAAAAATAAATAGGGAAAGACACAAACAAATGGAAGCATATACAAGTTCATGGACTGGAATAATAAACAGCATTAAAATGTTTATACTACCCAAAGAAATCTACAGATTCAATGCCATCCTTAATAAAATACCAATGGAATACTTCTCAGAGATAGAACAAATACTCTAAAAATTTATGTGGAATCATAAAAGACCCCTAATAGCTGCAGCCATCTTGAGAATGAGGTAGGAGGAATCACAATACCTGATATCAAACTATACTATAAAGACATTGGAACCAAACAGCCTAGTACTTGTACAGGAACAAGCATATAGACCAACTGATCAGAATACAGATCCAAAAAATTAACCCACACCATTATGGCCCATTAGTTATTGAGAAAGAACCAAGAACATAAAATGGAGTAAAGACAGTCTCTTCAAAAACTGGTGCTAGGAAAATTGGACAGACACATGCAAAAAGATGAAACTAGACCACCAACTTACACCATCTATGAGAGTCAACTCAAGGTGGATAAAATACTTAAATGTAGGGTATGAAACTATAAAAATCTGAGAGGAGAACAGTAAAATCTCAGACATCTCATGTACCAATATGTTTATGGATACATCTCAAATGGCAGAGGAAACTAAGGAGAAAATAAACAAATGAGACTACATTAAAATAAAAAGCTTCTGCACAGCAAAAGAAACCATCAACAAATTGAAAAGGGAAGGTACTACTGAAGAACATATTTGCAAATGATACATCTGATAAGGGGTTAATACCCAAAGTATATAAAGTGTTCATACAACTCAACAAAAGGATGACAAAAATATCTAATTAAAAAATGGGCAAAAGACCTGAATAGAAATTTCTCCAAAGAGCACATACATGCCCTAACCAGTTTGACTCAGTGGATAGAGCATTGGCCTGCAGACTGAAAGGTCCCAGGTTCGATTCTGGTCAAGGGCATGTACCTTGGTTGCAGGCACATTCCCAGTGGGAAGTGTACAGGAGGCAACTGATTGTTGTTTCTCTCTCATCAATGTTTCTAACTCTCGATCCCTCTCCCTTCCTCTCTGTAAACAATCAATAAAATATTTTTAAAAAGAGGACATACAAATGACCAAGACATATAAAAAAAAATACTCAAAGTCACTAATCTTCAGTAATGCAAACTAACACCACAATGAGATATTTCCTCACACCTGTCAGAATAGCTGTCATAAAAAAAATTAACTAAGAACACATGCTGGCAAGGATGTGGAGAAAAGGAAACCCTCATTCACTGCTGGTGGGAATTCAGACTGGTGCAGTCACAATGGAAAACAGTATGAATTTTCCTCAAAAATGTATAAATTGTACTTCTCTTTGACCCAGGAATCCTAATTCTGGGAATATATCCTAGCCAACCCCCTAAAAAAAATCAGAAAGAATATATGCATCCCTATGTTCATAGCAGCATTATTTATAACTAGGGGCCCGGTGCACAAAAATTTGTGCACTTGGGTGGAGGGAGTCCCTCAGCCCGGCCTGTGCCCTCTCACAGTCTGGGACCCCTCAGTGGATGTCCTATGATGGCCCCAGTCTGCCAGGCGCCTTTTGTGTGTGTGTGTGTGTGTGTGTGTCACCACTGGGGACCTGCCCCCAGCCGCATCTGAGGCTCGGAGCAGTCCTCCTGTGTGTGTCTACCTGCCGGGGGCCTG
>PVJC01006777.1:0-53723 GCA_004026665.1 Murina feae | reverse complement strand
CTGAGCTGAGGGGCGCAGCTTCACTTTCGCTGCTGCCGCAATGGAAAGGGCTGTTTACTCAGGTCCGTGAGTGGCGGCCGCCATGTTGGCTGGGCTAATTTGCATACAGCCGCTCTGATTGGCTGGTGGGCGTGGCTTACCCTGTCTCGGAGAAACGGTTAATTTTAATATTTCGCTTTTATTAGTTTAGATTATATATACACTAGAGGCCAAGTGCACGAAATTTATGCGCTCAAAGGGGTGGGGGGAGTCCCTCAACCTGGCCTGTGCCCTCTTGCAGTCCAGGACCCATCGGGGGATGTCCGACCAATAGCTTACGCCCGCTCAGCCATTAGTGGGACATCCATAGTGCTTGCACAGAAGTGGGAGAGGCTCCTGCCACCACCGCTACCCTTGCTAGCTATGAGCCTGGCTTCTGGCTGAGTGGTGCTCCCCCTGTGGGAGCACACTGACCACCAGGGGACAGCTCCTATATTGAGCGTCTGCCCCCTGATGGTCAGTTCATGTCATAGTGATCGGTTGTTCTGCCACTTGGTCAATTTGCTGCTTAGTCAATTTGCATATTAGCCTTTTATTATAAAGGATATATATGTATATGAATTAATAAAAATATTCATTTTTATTAAATGTTACATTTAATAATTTATTACATGTTACATTTCTTTATTCATTCATCCCATGTCTATGAATAATGCTGCAGTGAACCTGGGGGTACAGCTATCTCTTCAATGGCCTAATTTCATTTCCATTGAATATCTACCTACAGGTGGGATTGCTAGATTATATTGTAGTTCTATTTTTTTAATTTTTTAAGGAATCTCATATAACTCCAGCAACCAATTTTTTTTAAAAAAATTTTAATTTAAAAAACAACTGGTCATTTCCCTTTGGAGGTTTCCACTGTTTTCCATAGTGGAAGCACACATTTACATTCCCATCAAGAGTACCAGGTTCACTTTTCTTCATGTCCTCACCAACACTTGATATTTCCTGTCTTCTTGATGATTGCCATTTTAACAGGGCCACGGAGCTAGCTCATTGTGGTTTTGATTTGCATTTCCCTGATGATTAGTGATGTTGAGCATCTTTTCATGTGCCTTTTGGCCGTATGTATGTCTTCTTTGGGAAAATGAATATTCAAGCACTTCGTCCATTTTTTAATCAGGTTATTTGGGAGTTTTTTGCTACTGGGTTGTATGAATCCTTACATATTTTGGATATTAACCCCATCTCAGAGGTACAATTTGCAAATATTCTCTCCCATTCTGAGGTTTGTCTTTTTATTCTGTCAGTTGTTTCCTTTGTTGTGCAGAACCTTTTTAGTTGAATGTAGTATAACTTGTTTATTCTAGCTTCTGATGCCTGTGCTTTCTATATCATATCTAAAAAGTCATTGCCAAGACTAACTAAGTCAAGGAGATTTTCCCCTATGTTTGCTTCTAGAATTTTTAGGGTTTCGTGTCTTTTTTTTTTTTTTTAGGGTTCTAAAACATTTATGTCTCTCACATTTTAAGTTGGTTTTTGTGTATGGTGTAAGATAAGGCTCCAATTTCATTCGTTTGCATGTTGATATCCAGTTTTTCCAACACCATTTACTGAAGAGACTGTCCTTTTTCCATCATGTGTTCTTAGTGCCTTTGTGAAAAATTAATTGACCATATGTACATGGATTTATTTCTGGGCTTTCTATTCTGTTCCATTGATTACTAAAGCTTTGTAATGTAGTTTGAAATCAAGATGTGTGATACCTCCAGTTTTGTTCTTTCTTAAGGATTGCTTTGGATTTGGGGTCTTTTGTGGTTCCATACAAATTTTAGGATTTTTTTTATTTATTAAAAAAAGTGCCATTGGAATTTTGCTAGGGATTTTATTGAACCTGTAGATTGCTTTGAATAGTACAGACATTTTAACAATATCAATTTTTCCAATCCATGTTTACAAGAATCTTCCCACAGAGGGAAGGTAGGGGAGGGTGGGGTAAGGGGGAGAGATCAACCAAAGGACTTACATGCAAGCATATAGGCCTAACCAATGGACACAGACAACAGGGGGGTGAGGGCATGAGTCGGGGGATGGGGGTTACGTGGGGATAAGGACACATATGTAATAAATTATTCAATAAAAATTTTTTAAAAAATAGAAAGAATCTTCCCAATTATCTGTGTCTTCTTCTGTTTCATTCATTAGTGCTTTATAGTTATCAGTTTATAGATCTCTCGCCTCTCTGGTTAAATTTATTCCTAAGCATTTTATTCTCTCGGATGCTATTACACATGGTATTATTTCATAATATAGTTTTCTATTTATTGATTTTTTTTTACCTCCTTGGTTAAATTTCTTTCTAAGAAGTTTATTCTTTCTGGTGCTATTATAAATGGGATTGTTTTTTTTGTGTTTTTTTTTAAATTTATCTTTATTGTTCAGATTATTACAGTTGTTCCTCTTTTTTCCCCCATAGCTCCCCTCCTCCCAGCTCCCACCCCACCCTCTGTCCCCCCACACACACCCCACTGTCCTCATCCATAGGTGTACGATCATTGTCTCTTCCTGCACCCCCAACACCCTTTACCCCAGAAAATTGTCAGTCCACTCCCTTTCTATGCCTCTGATTCTATTCTATTCACCAGTTTATTCTGTTCATCAGATTTTTTATTCACTTGATTTTTAGATTCACTTGTTGATAGATATGTATTCGTGGCTCATAATTTTTATCTTTATTTTTTCTTCATCCTCTTCTCAAAGGATACTTTTCAGCATTTCATATAATACTGGTTGAGTGGTGATGAACTCCTTTAGCTTTTTTTTGTCTGTGAAGCTCTTTATCTGATTTTCAATTCTGAATGATAGCTTTGCTGGGTAAAGTCATTTTGGCTGTAGATTCTTGCTGCTCATCACTTTGAATATTTCTTGCCACTCCCTTCTGGCCTGCAAAGTTTCTGTTGAGAAATCAGCTGATAGTCGTATGGGTTCCCCCTTGTAGGTAACTAACTGTTTTTCTCTTGCCGCTTTTAAGATTCTCTCCTTGTCTTTTGCTCTTGGCATTTTAGTAATGATGTGTCTTGGTGTGGTCCTTCTTAGGTTCCTTTTGCTTGGAGTTCTCTGTGCTTCCTGGACTTGGAAGTCTATTTCTTTCACCAGGTGAGGGAAGTTTTCTGTCATTATTTCTTCAAATAGGTTTTTAATATCTTGCTCTTTCTCTTCTTTTGACACCCCTATAATTCTGATGTTGGTACGCTTGAAGTTGTTTCAGACACTCCTTACACTATCTTCATACTTTTTGATTCTTTTTTTCTTTTCTTTTTTCTTTTGGCTTTTCCGGCTGGGTGGGTTTTGCTTCTTCATATTTCATATCTTTGACTTGATTCTTGTGATCCTCTCATCTGCTGTTGGATCTCTGTATAATATTCTTTATTTCAGTCAGTGTATGCTTAATTTCTAGCTGGTCCTTTTCAAATTTATCAGCGGTTTCTAGAAAATTCTTGAAAAACCTAATAACCATGGTTTTGAACTCTATATCCAGTCATTGGCATTCCTCCATTTCTGTCATTTGTGACCTGCTTCTTAGTCTCCGCATTTTGGCTTCCTGTGTATAGGGCCCAGTGATTCAGCTTCCCCAATCACCTAGGGTGGACACTCTTGTTCTACCCTTTTGAAGGCTGGGTGCACAGTCTTGTAGTTATCACTGGGAGGTATTACTGGAGGAAATGATCTGCAGGCTTTTCTCCTCGTTGTTTGGGGTTTAGATCATTTGGAGTTCTGTCCCAACTGCAGACCCTTAGGTTATGCTGAAGGCAGGCAGGCACACAGCTTGGGCGGGGTTGTAGGTGGGATGGGGTGGGGTCTCAGAGTCACCAGGGCGGAGCAATCCACAATGGCTGCCCCTTCGCTGATGCCGCAGTTTCTCCGGGTTTGGCGTCTCTAAGCCCTGGGGTCTGCGCGCGCCTCCCAGTCCCAGAATCTCCACTGCAAATAGCACTGCTAGAACGCCACTGTTCTGCCCCGTTGCCCTACGGCCCGCGTCGCATTCAGTGCGACCCTGGAGTTTATAATCTCCTTCCAAGCCGTGGACCGAGCGCAGCTGCCACTCCCTTTCACCCGCACTGCCGCACCGCCGCCTCCGTTCCGCGCGCGTTCATACCTCTCAGTTTTGGTGCCGGGAGCTTCTACTCAGTCTCAATGCACTCCTTCTCTTGCCTTCTGGTTGTAAAGCTTCCCCTCCCTTGGTTCTGGAGGATGACCGTTTATCTGTATAGTTGTATTTTTATAATGTAGTTGTGGAGGCTGCGCGTTTAGGTATATACCTCATGCCGCCATCTTAGTTCTCCTGGGATTGTTTTATAATTTCTTTTCATATAGTTGGTTGTTAGTATATAAAAATGCAACTGATATTTGTATGTTGACTTTGTATCCTGCAACTTTACTGAATTAATTCATTAGTTCTAACAGGTTTTTTTGGTGGAATCTTTAGAATTTTCTACATACAAGATCATATCATTTGTACACAGAGACCATTTTACTTCTCTTCAAATTGTAATGACTTTTATTTATTTTTCTTGCCTGATTGCTCTGACTAGAATTTCCAATGCTATGTTGAGTAGAAGTGGTGAGAGTGGGCACCCTTGTCTCATTTCTGATGTCAGAGGAAAAACTTTCAACTTTTTATTTTTTATTATTGATTTTAGCTGTGGGCTTGTCCTACATGGGCTTTATTATATTGAGGTATAATCCTTCTATATCTAATTTGTTGAGAATTTTTATCATGAAAGGATGTTAAATTTTTGTCAGGTGCTTTTTCTGCATTTATTGAGATGATCATATGATTTTTATACTTCATTCTGTTAGTATGGTCTGTTGTGTTGATAAACTTGAGTATATTGAGCAAACCTTGCATCTCAGGGACAAATCCCACTTGATCATAGTGTATTTGGTTTGTTAGTATTTTGAGAATTTTTAATCTATATTCATCAAGGATATTGATCTGTAGTTTTCTCTTCAGATAGTATCCTTGTCTGGTTTTAGTATGAGGATAATATGGCCTCATAAAATGAGTTTGAGAGTGTTTTATCTTCAATTTTGTGAAATAGTTGAGAAGGATTGATATTAAATTATTCTTTAAATGTTGGTTGAATTCACAATGAAGCCATCTAGTCCTGGGCTTTTCTGCGTTGAGAGGTATTTTTGTTAATGTTTAATCTCCTTACTCATTATTGGTCTGTTTAGATTTTTTATTTCTTCATGATCTAGTCATGGTAGGTTGTATGTTTCAGGAATGTATCCATTTCTTCTAGGTTATCAAATTTGTAGGCATGCAATTGTTTGTAGTGTTGTTTATGATCTTTTGTATTTCAGTGGTATCACTTGTAATGTCTCCTCATTCATTTCTGATTTTATTTATTTGCATCCTTTCTCTTTCTTCTCAGTCAGGCTAAAGGTTGGTCAATTTTGTTTATCTCGCCTAATAATCAACTCTTGGATTTGCTGGTCTTTTCGGTTGTCTTTCTAATCTCTGTTTTGTTCATTTCTGCTCTGATCTTTGTGATTTCCTTCCTCCTGAATGTTTTTTAGCACTTCAAGGACAATGCTTAGCCCAAGACAGTAGACACCCAATAAACACTTATGGATTTAATTGTTGAATGAATGGATTGAATGAATGAATCAAAAATCAAGGCAGCTCCCTGGGGTGTCCCCCTTGAACCCAAGTTCTCTTCTATGGGAAGAAGTGGGCCCTTGGGAATAAAATGCAGGAATCCAGAGGGAAAGGGTGGCAATCCAGAGCTCTGCAGAGGACAAAGGGCTGCCAGTGTCTGAATCCACATCCATAGCTCCCTTGGGGCAAAGGTGAAATGAGGGGTGGTCCCTCATGTTCTGGGGACAGGTGCTACCTCCCGCTCCCCAGCAGCTCTCTAGAGGCCAGGATGCTGTCTGAAGCAGAGATGTTGGTGTGAACAAAGGCCGAAGGCATTGGCAATCTGCACAGTGGTTATGAGTTCCATCTCTAGAGTCAGAAGGAACCAGATCGAGTCCTTTTGCCACTTACCCGCCGTGTAACCTCAGGCAAGTCATGTGAGCCACCCACACCTGGGTTTCCCTCTTCAGAGAGGGATAATGAAGCCTTGAGAGCACTGTTTTGAGGATTAAGTAAGAAGATGTATGTGGAAGGGCTTCGCGCCATGCCTGGCTCATTGGCACAAATGAAATAGCAACCATTTATTATCATGCACTAGTTTATCTAAACCCTCCTTGAATTTAATTCCTATTTTCAGCCTAAATGGCCTCCCAAGGGGACCAGATTCTCCAAGCTTCCTCGAAGCCCATTAAACAGTGCTTCCTTTTATGTGTCCTAGCACCACCTCTGTCGGCTTCAAAGGGGGCCTCTTAGTTCTAATATTCCTGGATTTGATGGGCAGCTAAGATCAAAGTGGTGTGTGCCAGGGAAGAGCTGGAGATGAGTCAAATTCAGGTGGTCCCAAGCGGAGGGCACCCAGGAGCTGGAGAGACTTTCCCGTGCTCAGTTCCAGCCCTGCTTATCTCCTCTGGGCTCATATCTCCCCCCACTGATATGCAGGGAATGTGGACATGCAGCCCTGTTTCCCACAGGTCTTAGGTGTGCCAAGGGCAGTTGGGGGCACAGGACGCTGGGCAGAACTAGATGCTGGGTCCACCTCGGCCCATAGGGTGAGCTGCTGAACACTCAACCCCACTAAGCCTCAGTTTCTCACCTCTAAAATGGGACCGTGACACCTTCCTGGAATCCATGGGACAAACCTCTGAACACCCACAGACTGTATCTCTGAAGGGCGATCTGATGGATGGCTCTGACTCCTCAGTGTGACCCTGAGTAACCGCCTAGCCGGCCTGGGCTTGGCTTCTTGGCTGCACAGCACTCAATCTGAACATGGTTTCCTCACGGTAGCATCAGGCTCTCGTGGACAAAGCAGTGACACGTTCATGAACGCATCGGTCTTGTACTGGCCTGAGGGACTGAGCTGAGGAACATGAGGAAATGGTGTCAATGACTTTGCTTCCCACATTCTCAGTGGTAGCTGCCATCAGCCTGGCACAGAGAGCCTGCGTGTCCTGCTCCCAGCCTGCGAGGTGGGTCTACCACAGGGTAGGGGACCGGAGGCCAGGCCCCTGATCACAAAAGCGGTCCTCGGGTTGCCCGGCTGCAGAACCTGTAGGAGGCCCGAGGAGGACGGAGATAGGCCTGCCCTTGAGGGATACAGAGTCATGTGGAGAAGAGAGGCCTCTGGGCCACTCCTTCTGCAGCTGATTATCACCCAGCAGAGCCACACCAGGTGCCATAGGCCCTCTCAGGAGGGGACACCAGAGGTGTTGGGACCAGCCCAGAGGGCATGGGATTCCTCAGGGAGGATGGCAGGGGGCTTTGGACAGCAGACATGCCCTCATCAGCCAATTCTCGGCTGGTCGGCCTCTAGGGCAGGCCCATCAGCCTGTGTCCTGTGGGTGCCATACAAAGGCTGGCGAAGCAGGAGTGCAGGAAAAGGATTCGGCCTTGTAAGGTCTCCCTGGTCATCCCAGGCATGGCCACATTGCCTGAGCTTCTCCCAGATGGAGAGTGCCTGAGGACCACTGGTCCTCGTAACCTCTTTCAAATGTCACCAAAAGGACTGCCAAGCCCTCCACCTCTCCATTTTATATCTCTTTGTCTTCACGAAAATCAGATTCATGTGCTTGATTCCCTCACACAACCCAGCTGATGGCTTTGAGGGGCTTCTCCTGTGGCCCAGGGGTCCTTGAGGTCCCGAGTGCCATACCTACCAGTCTACAGGGGTCAGGGAAGGCAGCATGGCTCGGAGGTCAGCATGGAGAGGTTGGGGTCAAAGGCTCCGGGGTTAAATCTCCCAGCTGTATGTGACCTTGTGTGTTTTACACTCTCTGAGTCTCAGTGGGCTTCTGGGCAAAGGGTTCAATAAGGGAGTCTCTGCCCATGGGAACAGCTGCTTCTGATTGCCAGTAGGTGTGTGTGTAAACCTGTGTGTGCTGGTGTGACCTCTGTGTGTAAACCTGTGTGTGCTGGTGTGCATGTATCTGTGTGTTAGTGTGTGTGTACCTTTGTGTGTTACTGTGACCTCTGGGTGTAAACCTGTGTGTGCTGGTATGACCTCTGTGTGTAAACCTGTGTGTGCTGGTGTGCATGTATCTGTGTGTTGGTGTGTGTGTACCTTTGTGTGTTTCTGTGACCTCTGGGTGTAAACCTGTGTGTGCTGGTATGACCTCTTTGTGTAAACCTGTGTGTGCTGGTGTGCATGTATCTGTGTGTTGGTGTGTGTGTACCTTTGTGTGTTGCTGTGACCTCTGGGTGTAAACCTGTGTGTGCTGGTATGACCTCTGTGTGTAAACCTGTGTGTGCTGGTGTGTGTGTACCTTTGTGTGTTCCTGTGACCTCTGTGTGTAAACCTGTGTGTGTTGGTATGCATGTACCTGTGTATGCCTGTGTGTTGGTGTGTGTGTACCTTTGTGTGTTGGTGTGTACCTGTGTATCTGTGTCTGCTGGTGAGCGTGCAAGTGTGTTAGTGTGTACCTGTGTGCATAACTATGTATGCTGGTGTGTGTGTTGGTGTGTACCTGTGTGTGCACCTGTGTGTGCTGCTGTGTACCTGTGTATGTATCTGTGTGCTGGTGTGTGTGCACCCCTGGTATTGGTGTATACCTGTGTGGATGTGCATGTTTGCGTATACACATAATTATTCTTTTTTTGTAAATATATTTTATTGATTTTTTACAGAGAGGAAGGGGGAGGGATAGAGAGCTAGAAACATCAATGGGAGAGAAACATCGATCAGCTGCCTCCTGCACACCCCCTCCTGGGGACGTGCCCACAACTAAGGTACATGCCCTTGACTGGAATCAAACCTAGGACCCTTCAGTCCGCAGGCCAACGCTCTATCCACTGAGCCAAACCAGTCAGGACCTCACATAATTATTCTTGTCATCGTCATCATTTCCTGCCAGCTGCCAATGGATCCAGATCAGAATTTTCTGGAGGGGCCAGACAAGGAGTGGCAGGTAAATGAAGAAGGCAACATAGTGGAAGGGCACTGCCCCCTCCTCTGTGGTCTCAAGACCCTGACCCAGCCCCCACGTGCAGCAGCCAGTCCTAGGACAGCCAGGCAGACTCCCGTTTCCACTGCCAGCCTGGAAGCCCCTCAGGGCAGGAACCACCTGCAGTGGGAGATGGAGCAGGATGCACCAGGCCAGGCTCGGTGAGTTTGTGCTGAATTTTGTTTTCTTGTAACAGATGTGCAAGCTTGGGCAAGCACAGAGAAACTTCTGGGAGCTTAATTTTTTCTGCTGTGAAATGGGCACGGAGTCGTGGTTGTTCTCAAGTATCTCCCTCCTTACTTGCTGTCTCCTCCAGCAGTCTCTCTTGGCCTCAGTTTTCTCACCTGCAAGATGAGCATGACAACCCCACCTCAGCAGTTGTGAGGACCAGGGGTCAAAAGGGGTTTTCAAAGCCGCCGGAGGCAGGATTGCTGCCACTGCAGCCTGAGCGCCAACATCTGCGCCTCCCTCACCTGCAGGTCGGCACCCGATCATTTAGTCTTTGGAAAATGGCCTCCAAAAGGGTACCAGGAGATTTAGGTCCTAGTCTGAGCCCAGCCCTAAGCCCGGAGCCCCGTCCTGTCCCGTGGCTTTGCAGGCATTAGGGGAGCGGCAGACGTTGACCTTGAGGCCTTTCGTAGTCTCAGTGTCTGGGGTGAGCGGGCTCCACTTGGAGTGCAGGGAGGGGCTGGGCTTGGGGCGGTAGTCCAGACGGTAAAGAAACGGATGGATTTGGTTTGAGTTAGCTATAACTCAGCTGAAAAGCATGCCAAGTCTATTTCGAGGCTGTGCAGAGTTATTTCCCATCCACATTTATGGGAGATCATGATTCAATTAATGCTTTTGTTGCTCGTGCAATGAAAAAAATGTGCAGCGTGCTTTAAATGTTTCCTAAACTGTGTTAGTTATTAAGTGAGTGACTCAGGCCAGGAGGTGTAGACAAGGGAGGCAGGAGGGAACCGCGGGGAGGACCCAGTATGGACCGGAGCAGATGGGCGGAAATGAGAAGCTGCTCTTCCACCAAATCTCCTTCATCACCCCCCCCCCCTGGGGCTGCTCAGAGCAGCAGATTTTGCCCCAACGTTCATTTGGCCCGGGAGGAAACAAGCTCAGAGAGAGAGGGGGGAGGAGGAGCCTGCACGTACACTGGAGCGTTGGGGCCAGCTGAGGTCTGCATTCCCCAGGCTCCTTGCATGGGTTCCATCCCCAACGGGCTGCCTGAGGGGCCACCTCCTCCTGCAACCGTAGTGCATGATATCAGCCCAGGAAGAACAGAAAGGGTGTTGTGAGGAGGCCCAGCTAAGTAAACAGACTAGGCGTGGACTCCCCAGTGCCCAGGGTCCCGGACCTCTGACCCCCAGGACTCCACCAGCTGGAAGGTCCCTGCACAGGGAGGGGCTGGCCTTCCTGCCCAGCCTCTCAGGCTGCCTCTGGGCCATGGAGTGAGCACATGTCCTATAGGAATATTGTAGAATAGTTTATATACAAAATAACTCAAATGTTTACAGAGTGAACCCACACACCCACATAATATCACCAAGATCCAGATACTCCAGCCCCTGGGAACCTCCCCGCCAGGACCCTCCCATACGTACCCACTAGTTGCCAGCATCTGCCCTCCATGCCCAGAGGTCAGGCTCACGAGTTTGAATGTTATATACATGAGATCATTCAGAATGTATTCTTGTGTGTGTGGCTTTTTTTTCCCCCACCAACATTATGTCTTAACATTAGGAGATCCATCCACATCTTGAGTGTATCATATCCATTGTGTGAGGGTACCACATTTCATCATCCATCTGCCATTGGTGAAGATTCGGGTTGTTTCAGTTTAGGGCTATTATGACTTGTGCTGCTCTGAACATTCTTGAGCATATCTGTGGTGTGCACAGGAATGTCCATGTCTGTGGGGACTATCCCCAGAAGTGGAAACGCTGGGTCACTGGATAAGCATGTTTCTCGGCCTACTTAGATGCTGCCACACACACGCTCAGGGTATTTGTGGCAGTTACGCTTCCACCAGCCATACCTGAGCATTCCAGGGGCTCCGTAGCATCGTTAACATTTGGTATCACATGCTCTTACGAATTGTTTTGTTGTTTTGTTTTCATTTTAATCATCCTGGTTTGTGTGGGAATACATTGATTTCACTGACATTTCACCATTGACTAAGGACATTGAGAACTTTCAAACATTGTTGGCATGGAGATAATCCTTTCATGAAGTGTCTGCTCAAGTCTTTGCCCACTTAACTAAGAAGCTGTTATCTTTTGTCGACTTTAAAAGTATTTTAAAATATTTTATGGATACCAGCTCTTTGTTGGAAAAAGTATTGTTAATATATTCTCTAATTGTGAAGCTTGTATTGATTCTTCTCTTTTTTTAATATATTTTATTGATTTTTTTTTTTTTTTTTTTTTTTTACAGAGAGGAAGGGAGAGGGATAGAGAGTTAGAAACATTGGTGAGAGAGAAAAATCGATCAGCTGCCTCCTGCACACCCCCTACTGGGGATGTGCCTGCAACCAAGATACACACCCTTGATTAAAATTGAACCTGGGACCCTTCAGTCCTCAGGCCAACTCTCTATCCACTGAGCCAAACCGGTTAGGGCTGATTCTTCTTTTTTCCCCAACATTTGATTATGAAAATATTCAACAACAAAAAAGAAACTTGAAAGAATTCTTCAGTGATCATCTATATACTTGGATCCTAAAATTAACACCTAATATACTTGTCTTATCATATCTCCATTGATCCATCAAAATATCTTACTTTTTGATGCATTTCAAAATAACTTGCAGACACTAGTACACATTGCCCAAAATGCTTCAACTTGTATGTCATTAACTAGAGGTCAATGTTTGTTTATGGTTCTTGATTTTCTTTTCAGGTAAACTTCACATCCATTTATATACACAGATCTTGTCCTAGCCAGTTTTGCTCAGTGGATAGAGCACTGGCCTGTGAACCAAAAGGTCCCAAGTTCGATTCCAATCAAGGGTATGTTCCTTGGTTGCAGGCTTCTCCCTGGTCCAGGCTCCGGTCGGAGCTCATGCAGGAGCCAATCAATCGTTGTGTTTCTTCCACATCAATGTTTCTCTCTGTCTTTCCCTCTCTCTTCCACTCTCCCTAAAAGTCAATGGAAAAATATTCTCAGATGAGGATTAACAACAACAAAATTGCACAGAACTTAATGATGTAACTCAATGAGTTCCAACAAATATAAGCCAAAATCTGTCAAGGTACAGAATCCCAGATAGTACTCTCGTGCCCCATACCAGATAATCTGTGCCTCCACTGGCATCCCCCAGAAGGAGTATACAGTGTATGATTCCATTTATATAAAGATCTAGGAAATGAAAAACTAATCTCTAGTGAGAAAAAAATAGAAATCTTATGGCTTCTATTGTTTTTGATGAGAATTGAGGGATAATTTAGATCATCAGTCAACTGGATTTTTGGTGTCATTTATCTTTAGTTGCTATTGAGACTTTCCCTTTATCTTTAGTTTTCAGAAGTTTGATTATAACATTTTCCTTGTATTTCTCTTGCTGGGATCCAATGAATTTCTTAAATCTGTAAATTTATGTCTTTCATCAAATTGGGAAATTTTTCAGTTATTGTTCAAATAATATTTTACCCATTTTTACTCTCTCCTCCTTCTGAGACTCCAATTATATGTATTGTAGACTTTCTGATATTGTCTTGTAGGTCCTAAGGCTCTGTTAATTTTAATTTTAATCTTTGTCTCTCTGATTTCAGATTAAATAATTTCTATCAGTGTGTGTTCAAGTACACTGACCTTTTTTTCTGTCATCTGCATTCTGCTATACAAGTAACCTAGTGAATTTTTTATTTCAGACATTTTATATTTTTAGTTCTAGAATTTACAATTGCTTCCTTTTTGTAGTTTCTATTTTTTCTTTTGAGGCTTTCTGTCTTTTCACTTGTTACAAACATAATTTCCTTTATATCTTTGATCATAGTAAAATAGCTATTTTAAAATCCTGTCTATTGGTTCTAACATCTGGTTCACATCATAGTTGGCCTCTGTTGGTTGTCTTTCTCTTGATAAAGTGTCATGTTCTCTTGTTTGTTCATATTCAGGTAATTATGGATTGCCTCCTAGACATTGTGAGTGACATGTTTTAGAAACTCTAGATTTCATTATATGTGTTCTTTTATATTTTCACGTAAATTTTAGAATGAGCTTATTGATTTCAAACAACCTGCTAGAATTTTGATTAAAATTGCATTTAATCCAGAGACCAATTTAGGAAGGATTGACATATTTACACATTTGAGTGACCCAATTCATGAAGGTGGTATATCCCTACCTTCATTTGATACTTATATAGTTTCTCTCAGTGATGTCATGCAGTTTTCTGTGTAAAAGTCCTGTGTAAACTTCTTCATGAGTTTATTCCTAGATGTTTGATGCTTTGTGATGTTTCAAATGGTATTGATTTTTTTATTTCATTTTCCAATAGTTTGTGGGGACATTGAAACAGCACTGTTTTAGGGTCTGTGCATCAAGTCTTAAACCTGCTAAGTGTTAGCT
This sequence comes from Murina feae, assembly GCA_004026665.1. Lineage (NCBI taxonomy): Eukaryota > Metazoa > Chordata > Mammalia > Chiroptera > Vespertilionidae > Murina > Murina feae. The sequence goes on along the minus strand of PVJC01006777.1, from coordinate 40,094 downwards.
GAGTAATCTTAAGCAGATCTCGGTGCTGGAGATTTATTGCATTTCTAACCATCAACATTCAGTCTCCTTTCTTTTTTGGTTTATGTCCTTCTACTTACCTTCCAAGGATCAGGCTGGTATCAACTCCAAGCAAAGCTCAAGGATGGGCCTACTTCTCAGCCACTCCAACCAGAATAACACATCCCCCTATCGACCATGATTGGCAAGCGGCCCGTTCAGAGGCAGTATCCAGGTGTTCTGGGGCTGTTGGAAGGGAACCAGGCCCCTTTTGCTGCTGAACTAGAAGGGCTGGAGGCTAGCACTGAAGCGGCTTTCTGCCTACCTCCAGGGCTGCCATGGCTCTTCAGTTATATGAGCCAAACACCCTCTTTCTAGCTTTGGTTCATTTGGATTGGCTCTTCTGTCACTTTTCACAGCCCACCAGAGGGTCTGGCCATGAACAATCAACTCCACAGAATTATTGTAGGCCCCAGGGCTGAGCTTGGTCATAAATGTCCTCTCCATCCTTGGAACTCTTAACAAATAAGAACTGTGGTTGGAAAAAGTGGGAGGGTTGAAGGGAGGCGAGGATTCTATTTAACTTATCACAACAGAGGAGGTAGCACCACACAAACCATCAGAAGAAGCTAGGAGTCAGGTTGCTGGGTTCAAATCCCAGTTCCTCCATTCTTGCCTCCATATCACTGTGGGCAGCTGACTTTTCCCAGTTTCTATATCTGTGGTGTGGGGTGGGGATAATGTTGTCTATCTCAGCATTCTTGTGGAGATTAAAATGTTAACAACACAAATCACAACAGCCTAGCATGTGGTTAGCACTCAAGACAACCACATTTATTATCATCACCACCACCTCACCCAGTGTATGAGTTTCTTGTGGCTGCTGTAACAAATGACCACAAACTTAGTGGCTTCCAACAACACACATTTATCTTACTGTTCTAGAGGTCAGAAGTTTCAGGGGCCTAAAATCATGGTGTCGACAGAACCAATTCCTTCTGGAGGCTCTAGAAGTGAATCCACTTCCTTGCCTTTTCCAAGCTTCTAGAGGCTGCCTTCATTCCTTGGCTCCTGGCACCTTCCTCCATCTTCAAAACCTGCAGTGTAGCCTCATCAGATCTCCCACTGACTCTGACTATCCTGTCTTCCTCTTACAAGGACCCCCATGATGACACTGGGCCCACCCAGATCATCCAGGATCATCTCCTCACCTCTCCAACTTAGCTCTGCCACATCTGCACAGTCCCTTTGCCAGGTGCTGTACATACCCACAGGGCCCTGGATTTAGGCACAGATATCTTTGGGGATCATTATTCTGTTCACCACAGGTGCTTCTCTCAAAGGGCCCCAAGGAGAGGAAGGGTTGGGGCTGGGAGCTGAAGCTGGGGAGGAGGCTCATATGATCTCCAGGTGATGGAATTGCAGAGAGATGGAGGGAGGGCCCTGTCAGCTCTCCACCCCGTGGCTTCATCCCTACTGTGTCCACATTGCCTTAAGGAAATATCTTGGCCAACTGGAGTGCATTTAGAAGAGCATGACCAGGATGGTAGAAGTGTCTACACTTTGCTTTAGGAAAAGAAGAATGGAGATGCTGAGGTCTGGGAAATCTGGAAGATTGCAACTGGAGGTTGCAAGGTGTTTGACTCTGGCCTTCTTGTTTGTTTGTTTACAATTTCAATTGTACGAATAGCAGAGAGTTCTGATATACCTTTCCCCAGCTTTCCCTAATGTTAACATGGGACATACCCATGGACAATCAATGTCGATATGCTGCAATTCATCACCCTCCAGCCCTCAGTAGAACTTCACCAGTTGACCTATTGATGATGTTTCTCTGGTTGAGGACCCCAGCCAGGGTCTCACCTGCTTTTGCTGGTGGTGCCCCTTAGTCACTTTGAAGCAGGCCCATTCCTCAGTTTTCCATGACCTCGACACTTTTCAAAAGAGAGTGTTGGCCAGTTATTTTGATAATGTCCTTCAATGTGTGTTTGACGTTTTTCAAGATTGGCAGGAATCCCACAGGCTCTCCCATCCTTCTTGGAGCAGGAGCAGGGAGCACAGGATGTCGCCGAAGTCCCTCTCCAGGCGGTAGTAACCGATCACCTGGTTAATTGGTGCCGAGTTTTGGGCTGTAAACTACTATCCTTTTTCTCTTTCTAATTAATAAATATCTTAATTGGGTGGTCCTTTTCAACTATGTAAATATTCTGTTTCTCCCTGTACTTTAGCTTGCCAATTTTAACATCCCCTGATGGTTCTTGCCACCAGCAACTCTAAAGCAGTGTTGGACAAATAATGGCTCCCTGTGTGCCATTCCCTCTACAGCTTTGCTTGGGATGTGCTGTAAGAGGAGTTGTCTGTGCCACCCATGTATGTACTGAAGCAAGTACTTCTACCACTGAGGAGGCATGGCCATTCATTTTACTGTATTGGCTATAATCACTAACTATCATTATTAATTTTGTTGCTGAAGTTGTCCCAGACGTGTCTGGCCTTTTCGCACTTGAATTGGAACCATCAGAGCAGCTGTTTTCCACTCAGCGTGAAAACAAACTCTTCTTTGGTGGGGGCAGGAAGCTGCACAGCTTCTGCAGACCACGTAGGAGCTGTCTCTGCAGACGGAAAGTCCCGACTAGAGCCTTTACACCCCAGAAGCACAGCGCTGTAACAATTTGAAAAGACACACATGACACACATGCCTCAGCAACAATGTTCATTTCTCAAGGGATGTTTGTGGGTAAGGGGATCTGGAGACACCACTTGGGGGACCCCCAAACGGTGGGAATGGCTGTCATTTTTCAAAACGGAAGTGCATCTGCTCTGTGAGGAACTGTCACAGCTGCCTGTGGAGCACCTTGCAGGACGTCCAAGCAGGTCAAGTCTCTGCAACAACCTTCATCGGACTCCCGTTTTCGTGCAATCACAGCTGTGCACAATTTTAACTCACACTGACTTTTCTAGGGCTGCAACTGCTGAGTATATCTAGAGAAGGTGGCACTTCCGCTTTTTTGAGATTTGACTGGAGCTCCTTGTTCCCTTGGGGCATCCCATTAGCAATGCCATCCCAGACTCCAAGCCCCCCTCATCCTGCAGGCACATCTGTCCCAGCCACTGCGATTCTACAAACAGGAGCCGATGGCTGGATCGCCATCATGGGTACTGTTCATTGCACGGAAAATGCCTTTGAAATTGCATGTGCTAAAGGATCTTTAGTTCTAGTCTAAGGTCATGAAGATAGTTGATATTAAAACAAGTTGGAGAAACCTTAAGTGGGAGCCGTGGGAGCTGGTCAAGTTCCCTTTGCTCTTGGCTGGCAATAGTTTTCCTGACTACCCCTTCTCCATGCAAGTCCTTGCTGATTAGCCCAGGGAAGGAGTCAGCGGCAGACTCAGATGACCTGTGGTATATAGGCTCTGAAAGAGGGGACTCTCTGGATTCCCCTGCTGCTAGCAGAGTGCCTCGGAGAACCAGAATATGATGGAGATGCAGAGGCCCAGGGAAGAGGCAATTTGCCCAAAGTCACCCAGCAAGTTGGCAGCAGGTACAAGTGAGAAGCCAGGGCTTGTGACTCCCGATGACAGCTTTCTTCCGGAGCCCCCTTACCCTGAGCTGAGCCTCAAAGGCTGAGTTTTGTGCTCCAGTAAGTGTCAGAAAACACTGATGCCAACCCACCCTCAGAGACTCTGGTTTTAACTAGTCTGGGGTGGCCTGGGAATCTGAATTTTTCCAAGCCTCCCAGAAGAGTTTCTCGTAGCTTCTATGACCAAGTACCACAAACTCTCTGGCTTGGAACAACAGAAACTTATTATCTCCAGTTGTGGAGACCAGAGTCTGAAATCAAAGTGTCTCAGGGCCTGACTCCCTCCCAAGGCTCTGGGAGAAGGTCCTTCCTTGTCTCTTCCAGCTTCTAGGGGACTTCAGACATCACTCCAGCTCTGCCTCTGCTTCACATGGCCTCCTCTCTGTACCTGTGTCTCAACTCTCTCTGCCTCTCTTTATAAGAACACCAGTCATTGGACTTAAGGCACACCCAGAAAACCCAGAGTTATCTCAACTGAACATCCCTACCTTGATTATATCCTCAAAGACCTTTTTTCTAAGGGGGGAGGCACAATTCACTATTATCACTATCATCATCATCATTATCATTACAATGATCATCACTATCATCACCACCATCATCACCACCATCATCATCACCATTATCCTCACCTAATGTCATCAACACTGTCATTGTCTTCACCATCTCACACCATCACCACCATCACAATCATCATCCTTATCACCAGCATCATCTTCACCATTACCATCATCATTACCATCATCAATACCACCGTCACCATCACCATCACCACCATCATTATCACCATCACCATCATCACCTTTACCATCATCACCGTCATCTTCGTATTTCACTTAAGGACAAGATCCATGCCTTCTCCCTCTTGTTGTGCCCACCATAGGGTCTGACTCACAGAGGGTGCTCAATGAATATCTGTGTAGTGAGTGAAAGAAATTGGCATATCAAGTCCAACTACATAAATGTTTCTTCATTATAATAATAATAATAGCATTATGTACTGAGATAGAAGTTGGGCCCTATGCTAACTTATCTCAATCCTCACAACAATGCTTCCAGGTCAGTATTTTTGAGCCCATTTGACAGGTGAGGAAATCAAGGCACAGGAGAGCCTAAATCCAAGCTCTCCTAGAGGTGGAGCTGGGATTTGAACATGGGTCTGAGTGGCACAGAAGCCCGTGGTTCACCTCCACCAGGAAGCCCATGAAGAATGACTGCTCTCTTCCCTGAAAGCCTAGGGCACAGAACACTGGCCGTGATGACAAATACAGGAGGGCTTTGAGGACTTCAGGAGGAAGTGCACCTCTCAGCTGCTGTCATAAACTAAAACAGCACTGAGAAATCAAAGCAAAGTGACCAAGCTGCAAAGAGAAGGCTGCTGTGTGAGTGCTCTTTGTGCTGGAGTCAACCCGAGTACGTGCTGACCACCCACTATGCGCCAGGCACCACCATCTCCCAGGGGCGCCTTCAGAGCCAGACTCGCAGTTGGTCGCCAGCCAGTCACTGGCTCCAGTCTCTGGGGTCCAGGCTCACAGCCCCGTCCGGAATGCTGAACAATCCGATGAAGAGACCAACTTTCCAAGAGACGTTCATTAAAAAAACAAAAGCAGTCCTCTCCCAGGCAGCCCCCAACGCTGGCCGGCCTGGAGAACGCGGGCAGCACAGAGCCCAGCATTCTTACCCGCCACACCGGGAGGCAGTGCACAGGCCCTGGGGCCCGTACATGAAAGCATCCCCATCCAGCTCAAGTCCGGACGAGTGTCCTCCCTCCAAATTATGAGAGAGGAAGTGCAATATTATTTTAGGACTTGCCTCCGCATAATAGCCAACGAGGGCAGAGAGAACAATCCAGCACTTATATCAAATACAAACAAGCCTGCTTGCTCGACCTGCCTCTGCCCCAGGAAGGGGGTTTGGCATCAGGGCCTGGCCTTGTGGACAGATGGCTGAACCTCTGGTCACAGCCTGGAGGGAACTAAGGAGAGGGGTGGGGGGGAAGGGACGAGAAACCCCACGTGCGTGGGAGTCTGCCGAGGGTTCTCCTGGGGATGGACAGGGCCCTGCCCCAGCAGCAGACAGAAGGCAGAGCTCCCCGCAGGGCAAGGTGGGCAGTTCTGTCCTTCCTTCTTGCAGCTTTCTGATGCCTCTGGGCTCTGCTCCTCTGGGATGGAGCCTAGTCACTGGCTGAGAGCAGCTGTGGGAGAGCGTGGTCCAGGGAGCATGGCCTCTGCAGTGGCTGTTGGCTTTCTGTGCTCTTCTCATTCCTTCCTCTCTGGAAAGGTGAGGAGTGAACTGCTGCCCTCCAGGGGTCCCTCTGGCCAGGGATTCTCCTACTCCCACCTAGGAGTAAGCCCTCCCCAGGTGTAGCACAGATCTCCCCTGGAGCAAGGCCACCACCTGCTACAAGCCCTCTGAGCCTCAGTGGCACTTCAAGGGGACCTGGTCCTGGCTGGCCTCCAGCTGGGAACGGGGATCAAGGAGAAAATACTGAGCCTGTGGCATGCGTCTCACACATGGCTCTGGCCACTCATCAGTGACCTCAAAGGTCCTTGCCTGGCTATATCACACCCTAGCCCACCTCCCAGGCCACACTTGCACCCACATGTCAGGGAACCACTTCCCAGCCCAGCATGCAAATGACATGCAAATTCACCTCTTTGGACCAAGGCCTATTGTTTCTTGCCCGGGCTCCTCCACACTCCTTGGCACGTCTCAGCAGGTGGGCTGAGCCGCATCTGTCCCTTCTGGTGCTCCAAAGGAGCATGTGGCCAGCCCCGGGGCCAAAGGGGGCACCCAGCAGGACAGGGGCCTGCGAGATCTCCTCTCCTGCTTCTCCAAAATAAGAGCCAGAAGCCATATGGGAAGAACATGAGAATTGAATTTGGATACAACAAGGTTTAATGTCAGCCCACAGCCCACAGACCTTAGGCAAGTCACAGGGCCTCTCTGAGCCCAGCCCTCATCTTGCACAGAGGTGTTGACGTCATAACTCACGTGCACACAGCACTCTCCCACACGTTAACGTTTCCTTGACAATCCTGTAGGGTGACGCTGTCCCACTACCTATCTCTCAGATGATAGCACAAGCTCTCACGTGGCGGGGCATAGACCGGCTGAAGCTCAGTCACAGAAGCGCCCAGCCCTCGGCCTCAGCTCCCAGGGATGTCTGCCCAGTCACAGCAACCTGCTCCCGCCGCGCCCTCGGAAACCACAGCCATCTGCTCCGTCCCATCCCGTGTGCCACTGGCCTGGGCAGCGCTGGCATTGAGCACTTGGGCTGAGGCCACTGCTTTTAGCTGCATTGTTTTCCTGCTTCAGAAATAATACCTGTCTTTACACAAGCTTTGGAAACTACAGCAAAACCCAAACGGGGAAATTCCAAAATGACCCTTGAGTCCCAGGCCCAGAGATACCTATCACTGAGAATTCTCCCGCAGGCTTCCTGCCCCAGGAGCAAGCATTTGTTTTTGTTGCCTTTTTGCAAAATGAGCAAGACGTCTCTCACTAGTGTATCTGGTTTTCACACTATCACAAAACGGGGAGTTTCCCGGGTCCGTAACAGTGTGGCTTCCTGGTGCCTCCTGACCACGGCGCAGGCAGTTCAAGCATCTCCTATTGTGGCATCTCTGCAGACTGCCCACCTTGTGCACCTCCTCTCCCTGGATCTGATTCTTCCTCAGGATAATTCACAAGACCGAGGAACATTTCAGGTATAGCAGTGTGGGGGCCCCCACTGTCGCAGACCCTGACCTTGGGAATCTGTATGTGCTAAACCTTTGACCATTTGCTAAGAAAGTGGTGCTGTATTGTGTCACTGTCTGGGACTGGGCATTTATGTACACTGGCCGCTGATCCTTCTTGTCGTGTTGCCTGTTGGTGTCACTGGCCCACCCCTCAGTCTCTGGATATCGTAGTGTCCTGGGCTGCTGGAACAAATTACTACAAAATGAGTGGGTCAAAACAACAGAAATTGCCCAGCCCAGCCCTCAGGTGTGGCTCAGTAGTTGAGCGACTACCCATGAAAAAGGAGGTCACAGTTCGATTCCCAGTCAGGGCACATGCCTGGGGGCGTGCAGGAGGCAGTTGATCAATGATTCTTTCTCATCATTGAGATTTCTATCTCTCTCTCCCTTTCCTTTCCTCTCTCTGAAATCAATACAAATATATTTTTTAAAAACACAGAAATTTATCCTTTCACGGTCTGGAGGCCCAAAGTCCAAAATCGAGATGTCAGCAGGGCCACACTCCCTTCAAAGGCCCTAAAGGGGACATTTCCTCCCTCTTGCAAACACTCCGGGCATCCTTTAGCGCCATCCTACCTTTATGAGCACGTGGCCTTTTTCCATGAGTCTGTGTCCAGGTTCCCCCCTTCTCATAAGGACCCAGTCACTGGATCAGGGCCATCCTGGTCCGTTGTGACTTCATCTTGATGACATCCGTAAGACCCAATTTCCCAATAAGGCCACCTTCACAGGTACTGGGGGCTAGGACTTGAACACAGCTTTTAGGGGGACACAACTCAACCTAGTACGCCATGCTCATTGGAAAGAGAAGTCTCCACACAAAGATGTCAGGTCTCCTGAGAGCCACTCTATTAGTTCTGAGAGGAACTCAGAGAGGAGATCCGAGAACCCAGCTCTCAGTGATCACAGTTAAGGACCTCAGGCACCACACCCCCCAAGAGAGAAAGAAGTAGACATTGGGGAGAACAGCCCATGAGGACAAGGATGACATCTGTCCCTTCTTGGCTGTGTCCCAGCCTCTGAAACAGGGCCTGGCAGAAGGTGGATGTCCCTGAGCCACAGACTTTGAACCCAGCCCTTCCCTGCCTTCTTCCATGTGTCCTCGGGCCTCTTTGAGAGGTGAGAACAATCAACTCAAGGAGGAAACTAGGTTCGGGGGGTTCAGAATGTGCCCATCGTCACCCAAGTTCACGCCAAGCTAGAGTTGTCAGCTCCATAGAACATACCACCCCAAGTTCTGTACCTGCTCATTCCTGTTCCTGGAGATGGAGCAGGTCACTCAGTAAAGTACCAATACCTCAAGGAGGAAGGGGGAATCCCTGTAAGACCAATTGATGTCATAGAAGAACTAATCATCAAGAACTTTAAACCCAGAAGGACCCTTTAGTTATCACCCGGTTCAACCTCATTGCTCACAGGTAGGGAAAGCAGAGCCCAGGGAGGGGAGGAGCTGTGCCAGAGTCACTCAGAACACGAGTGCCCAGTGTGTTCCTGCTGTTGAGCTCTCTCCCCTCACACATACTCCCATACCTGCCGCCCACCAAGAGTTCAGCACCCCATGACGTTCTATGTTGCAAGCAAGAAAAGCAGGAAACTGGAGAGAATTTGGTAGTAATTGGTAGCTACACCTTTGAAGGAGAGAATTTGGTAGTAATGAATAACATCATCACCATTATCTTCATCACCATCACCAGTACCATCACCATCATCACCACCATCACACCATCATTATAATCAACCCCATCAACATCATCATCATCACCATCATCATCGTCATCATCGTCACCATATTACCATCATCACCATCATAATCACTACCTTCTTCACCATCATTACTACCACTGTCACCTTTGCCATGATCACCGCATCATCAGGAAAAGGTGGGACAGGCGCTGAGACTGGGAACCAGGCTTAGGGCCTGGTGCGGAAAGGCCTTGAGTCTCCAACTGAGGGTCCATGCCATCCTAAGGTACTAAGGAAACCATGAGAGGCTTGTGAGCAGGTACATGACCAAGTTTGTGTTTTAGAAAGATCACTTCTGAGGTGTCCATGGGCATTTTTGCATTGAGTAGGACGTTGTTCTGTTATTAACACTAACCCACATGTCTACACAACTAGAATTTCATTAACAAACACAAGTGTGTGCAGTTGTGCTAGAATTGGGGTGCTGCTGAATTCCAAGAGGCTGCCTTTGTGCCCTGGCAGCATGCTGGCTGTGCTTCAGGTGTAGCCATGGTATGGTGTCTGTGTGTTCCAGAGCACACGTGGTACAGGAACGTTTTGTTTGCTCTAAGGAAATACCTGGCAGTGAAATGCCCCAACAGCACAGGGCCCTGAAAGCATGAGAACTGGTTATATTCATACAGACCTCGCGTGTGCAAAAGCACCAGGACTATGCACAGGGACAACAGTAAGTGCTCTGCATCCCCAAGTTAGGCCCGAGGGTCTCTAAGTTCTGAGGTTCTTGGCCAGGTGGCAGGTGATAAGTTCACCTGGGGAACTGAGTTTTACTTTTCTTTCATTTGAATGTAAATAGCTGCCTGTCAATACCGGCCACTGTATGGGCAGCACGGCCTTGGAGGAGGAGCAGGCCAGGGACTCCCCAGTGACAGATGAGGCCAGAACAAGGCTGCTGTTTGCATGGTTTGCTCTTCTCTCCAGAGGCTCCACAGCCACTGGGGGCCTCCCTGAGGAAGGGGCTGACCTGGGGAAGGGGTTGGGGATAAACCACCCTCTCCCTCTGCAGGCTGGCCCAGGGCAAGTGTAGGATGAGAGTCAGGTAATCAGCATCCAGACGAGGAGGAGGGGCAGGCTGGGAGCTGCCAGGGTGAGAGGGGCAGCAGGGCACTGGGAGGAAAGCAGGACATGCAGGTGAGGCCAGAAGGCCAGTGGGCAGGACATAGAAAAGAGATAAGCACAAGAACCAGGAGGGTCACGCTAGGGTCTGAGGCCCAGGACTGGGAGGACTTGGGAGTAACAAGGAACTAAGGCCAGAGACCTCTGTGGGGTCAGGGCATAGTCAATGAGCCATAAACCCACTGCCTCTTCCTTGCTCCCACCCAACATCCAGCCCAGACATCAGGATGGGACCTGTGGTGCCAAGGGTTTATTTGAAAGGATCTCTTAAGTCAGCCCCACTGTGCTGAGGCAGAAAGCCAAGAGAGTGCCCAGCCCCATGGGAGAGTGTCCCCCAAGGACCCTGGATAACTGAGGCATGGACCAGCAGAAAGGGCTGCGGGCGAGGCAGGAGAAGCCAGTCTTCCCTGGCCCCGCACATCACTACACCCTGAGTACACATAGACACACACTCACACATACATATATACACAAATGGACATACATACATACTCTCTCACATGCTTGTAAACACACATATATCCACTCATGCACACATACACATCCTCTATCACATGCATATGCCTACATTCACATAGAGAAAAGCACTGACACACATACATCCTCTCACATACATACACATGTACATGCACACATACATGCACATACCCTTAGACACATATATACTCACGTGCACCCACACGCAGATAGATTTGAAGTCCAGCCACCCATCTGTCCATCATTGTCCCTCTTATCCTTTCATCAGCATTCTCCCTGGAGAAGACTGCCCAGGAAGGAGAGGCGGCATCCTGGCAGTGCCTGGCAGAGATAGGGAGGGACATCAAGGGCAGCCTGTGCGCAGGCTAGAGGCCACCTGAGTACCTGCTGATGTCCAGAGTGGGCTCGCTGAGCTGGTTCCCGCTGGCTCTGCGCTCAGACTGGGGCCTGATCACCTCTGTAGGCGCAGTCGGAACATGGAGCTACATGGTCCCCTCTCAATGTTTCTTCAAAGACTCAGAGAAATGTCTGATCGCCAGCCTTTGTCCCCCGTGAAGTCAAAAGAGAACTATTGTTGGGACCACAGCAGCAGGTGGCAAAAATGGAAGCACAACTTTTCTTTAATGTCGCTAAATTGAAGAAGAGCTGTCTCATGTTTGGGCAGGACCAGGATGGTGGATAAGCCATTCGGCAAGAAAATGATCTCAGGGAAACTTGCCACATTTTTTCTAGAAGAATGTTGGAAGTTTCGGTGGCCAGGTATGGAAAAAGAAAACCTCTGTACACTGAAGTCATTCATGGCGAGTGCCGCGGAGGCGTTTGCACAGGCCCAGGTGGTGAGGGCAACGCCGTTCGCAGAGCCGCCCTGGCTAAAAGGGCCAGTTGTGTCCACGCACCTCAGCCAGTCACCCCAGCAACACGAAAACACACATCAATGCGCCTTTTACAGCCTGGCCTTCCGCGCAGGCTCTGAATAAATGACCGAGCTGAGCAAAATGTAAATTTGTAGTTATCCCTCAGAGACATAATTATAAGAAAAAAATAAGGACCGTGGCATTTGGACCAGGGATGGCTGGCTCCTTCCGGCAGCCAGACTTGGTGTCGTGGGGCATCTAGGACACAAAAGGGAGGAAAGCTGGGCCCTGAGGCCCTGAAGCCAGAGCCTGAAGCTAACAGCCGAGGTCCCTTTCCTCCCTGGCCTGGGCTCTGCCATTCCTTAAGCCTAACACGGATATCTCCACCCCAGGCCCTCGCTCTGTGGCCACCCCATGAAAGGGCCCATTCATGCACCGGGCCGCTGGCTTGGGTTACCCTGGCTGGGCTGGGCTCGGCTGCCTCTGTTTTCTTTTCATTAGAAGGATTCCCATATTGAAGGCCTGTGAGAGGCGGAGTCCGGGATGTTCTGCTGAGAGTGTCGGGAGGTGAACAGCACTCATGGGCCCTAGTCCATTTGCTAAAGAGTCTGATTTACCACAGCAGATGGGGAAACTGAGGCTTGGCCATATGGCTGGCAGAAGGCAAAGTTAGGGTTTGGACCTGGGCCACCAGCTGCCTGCTGGCCCTGCTCAGAAAACATGGAAGACCTGAGCCACTGTGCAGGCAGGGAGGACTTCCTGGAGGCAGAGGCGCTAGCGCAGGAGGAGAGGAAGAGGTGGACTGTCAGTCCTGGGAAGGGTCTGACTCCAGGAAGAACTGCAGACCCTCTACCCTGCTGTGTGTCCGTGGCTTGGGCTGGCTCACGCTTTTGAGAGCACGGGCAGTGGCAGGAGGGCATGCCTGTGTCTGTGGGGAGAGCCGTCTCTGGGCGCCCCTTTCCTTGCCCTCTTTTTGCCCACAAATGGGACCATTTGGAAGACAGGAAGACAGGGGCAGAACAACCTTGCTTAGGGCGGCTGAGTCATGCGCCACGGTCAGTCTGGAATGTCTCCTTGGAAAGAGGTTCCTGGGCTCCAGCTCCACCCACTGGGCCACTCTGGAGCTTTCCTCCCTTCCGCTCTCCTTACCTCCTCCGGGACCCCTTTCTCCCCTCCCTTTCCCTCCACCTCCCTTTCTCTTTCCCTCCTAACCCCCTCTCGCTCCCCTCCCCCCTATTTACCCCCACTTTCTGGAATGAGCCCCACCCCCATCACAGCAGACCCTGTAAATGTACCCACAAGACTCATCAAATACAGGTGCTGCGTGTAACCATTGAGGAGCTGCGTGCAGTTGAGCAGTAAAGCTAATGCCATGCCTGGCAGATAAAAATTCATTCATTTCCATCTTGTACATTCCTTTCTGTGCTCCAGAGCCTGTGTTTTCTTTTTTCTGATGTCCAAGAGCCTGGCCTGGGTAACTGAGGGATGCAGGGGTGTGTCAGAGCCAGGGAGGGTCTGCTCTGAACAAATGCTGGGCATCAAGGGTCCTGTGTCTGTGGAACCACTGCCCCTCCACCCTGGAGCACCACTATCGTGCCCCACAGCTCTGAGACCCCCGAGGCCCCAGCCACTCTCAGAAGGAGCTAGGGCTGACCCCCCACACTTCAGGGGTCGGCTCTGCCCTTGGGCCTTTAAAATCTTCCCTGTGTTGTGGGTATCACCACTTCTAAATCCCAGATGAACAGGCAGGAACTCAGAGAGGGTGCTGACTTGCCCAAGGACACACAGCTGAGAGGGCACAGTGGGGGACAGAGGCCAGGCCTGCCTGTGCCAGGCTCACTGAGTTCACAGACCAATTGGTGAATTCTGCCAACGTTGGATATGTTCCTAATGTGAGTTCCCTGAAGCCTACTTTCTAGAAATCAGGGCCAATGCACAGATGATTAGCTGTGGTGGGCCCGTCGTTGGTTCCTGGAGAGATCTCAGGTGCTGCGTACATCCACATTTGCTGTCACTTGTGCTGAAGTGCGTCTTAATGGGGCAACAAATTGGGGAGAAGTGGGGTCGGGAAGCACCTCTGTGAAGCTGGGAATGTGCCCCAGGGTTCAGGCAGCCACTGGCTGCCCCACCTCACCCTGAACTCCGCAGGGAGGCCAGCAGCAGGCAGAGGAACAGAGAAGCAGCACCCAGACAGGCTCTACTACTAACACCCGAGCCCTTAGGGTGGGCTCCTTGCCTCTTCCAGCCTCAGTTTCCTCATCTGGCAAATAGGACTAAAGACTCTGAGGTAGCTCAAAAGATCACAGGTGAAATTGCAAGATCTCTAGGGGGGCTTAAACATCTGATACCCATGGCACAGCCACAGACCTGGTCCACGTCAGAGACCTCATTTCCCAGGGACGAGGGTCTTATCCTTGGGGACCCACTGGGTTTGGCATGAACCTCCTCACCAGGCAGGTGTGGGACATTGTTTTCAAGGTGTGAGGCTGTCTGGACAGATGTGTGTCCACATGCCAAGGGTCTGTCAGTGTCCAGCTGGAGCGGCCATGTGACACTATGCCCCTGGAATTTGCTGGAGGTTTCTCACTCCCCCCGTCCCTGCTCTGGCTTTGGGTCCGTGGTTTCATTTTGACATCAGGCAAAAGTCAAAGGGATGACTCAGGAGCGCTGACGGGATCTCCCGGCACTTGCGGGGGAGCAGGGAGGCGGGCAGGGGGCCTCTGCTCCTTGAGGTTGGCAGGAGTGGGTCTTGGGTCCCAGGTGGCATGGGGGCTGGCCAGGGGCACTGCAGGCACCTTCTAGCTCTGTTACGTCTCAGAGCAAGGGGGCAGGGACTCCCATGTGGGACCCTGACAGTCCATACCCCTCCTCAGCACTCCATGTGGGTGTCCAGGGTCAGACGCCTCCTTCCGGGAGAGGCGGATGCGGCTACAGGTTCAACTTTGGAAATTGTGAAGAGAAGCTGCCACCTGGCCGGGCAGGGGAGTGCTGGGATCCAGGGGCCTGGACCACCGCCCAATCCCAGCAGACTTCTCACACCAGCCTTCGCACTCTCAGCTCTGTTGGCATCTGGGTCCAGGTCATTTTTGTCATGGACTGTCCTGTGCCCTAGTTGTGACCACCAAAAATGTCCCTAGACATTGCCAATGTCCCCTGGAGGGCAAAGTCCCACATACAGACATTGAGAAGCACTGAGTTCTACGAAGCAGGATTGGGGCGAGAGGTCAGGGGCTGTCCAGGGTCTCCACCTGAAGGACTGACCTCCCAGCTCTGTGGATGGTGGCCTTGGGGTGAGAAAGGCATGCTGTGTGGCCTGGGGGCATGTGCTAAACCTCCCTGTGAAATGGGAAGAGCAAGGTTGTGGGATTCATTCATCTGCACAGCACCTGGTCCAAGGTGGGTAGGGGTCTGTCAGTTCTTAGGACACCAACACCAAGTGAGGGCTTCATGCTCATGAGAGAACTAGCTTCTCGCACCCAGGTGTGCCACAGGCTGGACACACACACACACACACACACACACACACATAGGTGAGTCCTGAAACTAGCTTTCTTAGAAACAAGAATAGACACCATAGGAAAGACTTGGTAGGAAATACCTTCCGGGAACCTTGTCTGAGCCAGGGGACCCTCAGCATTAGAAACTGTAGGAAACCAACTTGATTGAAATACCGATTAACTCAAGGGGGTTTCCCGGGCCCTTTCTGTGCCACTTTCCATGGAGAGGGAGAGCCCAGAATGATGCCACAGAAATGTGAGCTGAGGCTTGGTGCCTCTCAGTGCCAAGTAGGGCCAGGGTTAGTGGCCTCTGAGTCCCTTGTCCCATTCAGGTTTTCAAGTCAACGGGCAGGAATTTCTGGACCCTTCTTCAGGTGGTATAATGAACAGGCACAGGAAAATCAACTTTGACTTGCCATGTATTTTAGCTTATTGTAAATTGTTCAGGGAGTGCTCAGAGCTCCGCGGAACCAGAGTGGCACAGGCGGGGCCAAGGGCCAGGCTCATTCACTCATTTCCAAGCTTGGTGCAGGATCCTGTGCGCTACCTATACCTTGCTTTACATAATAAAGGTGTTCCTAGGAGGGTGTGAAACTTGAACTTGTGTAAGTTAAAGCAGCTTGAGCACTCTCAGGGGGAACGTTGTTCAAAGGACTAACTCTGAAAGGATGCCTTTCTGTAAAGTGAAGTATCCCTTACAACTCCACTTCTTAGAAGTGCCCCAAGTCCACACCTTGAGTTTGTCTAAAGTGGGGGAGGGGCCAGATCTGTCCATGGACACCTCCAGCGAGGGCTCTCCTGACCTTGAAGGAGACCCACCAGTCCATACGAGGGACCAGCCACTCACTCCTGCCTATCCCAGGACAGCCAGTGTCACACGCACTGGGTTATGTGATTGGCTTCTATGTTCTCATCTGTGGTTGAAGCGATGACCTGTGAGGGCCCTCCCATGCTAGGAGCCTGCATGCTTGCAGCTCCCACCACCTGTGTTCCAGAATTCACCAGGTCTGTCTGTGAGAGGCCTGAGGCTGGACAAGGGGATTCAGAGCAAAGGTGACAAGATTTTAGGGACCATCTTGGAGATGAGCACCTCCTCCCAGGGTGTCCTCAAGGTGCCAACCTGGAGGACCTCAAAGTGAAGTTCCGCAGGCAAGTGCCATGTAACCACTGTGGTATGGCCCCTCAGTTCTCCCCGCCAGAAGCACAAGAGGAAAATGGTTGTGTTGGTACCTAGGGCTGGAGACCAGGCCAGGACGGGTGGGGATAAAGGAGACATTGGAAACCACATGCTAGCACTTTTGAAAGTGGTGCTAAATCCAGGTTTGCATCTGAGCGACCCAGCCCTGCCAGTTTGGGGGTGGGCTAGCAAGGGGGCATGGCAAGGGGTTCTATACCTTTCCCATCAGGGATGCCCATCACTAAAGTGCACCCCATGAAAAGAACACCTAGGAAGAGCTGTGCTAAAAATAGCAAGGGGGGGTGTAGACGAGGAGGGGTGGCGAAGTTGTAACCGAAGCCTGGGGGCTGACCCATGGGCTGCCCAAGGCTGGGCGGAGGGCTCTGAGCACCCAGCCGCTGCTGCTGCCGAGAACTTGTTTGGAGAGGACTTGGCCCGCTTGCGCGCCGGCCTGGGAAGCGGGTGGAGGCTGCTCTCCTCCTCTCCCCACCCCGCCCCGCAGGGGCAGAGCGCAGCGCGGCTGCGGCGGGGCGGCTCGGTGCCCGACGGGCGCGCGGCCCGTCTGCACGGCCCCGGGCCGGCCTGCGGTCGGGGATGGGACTGCGCTCCGCGCTGCAGAGCGCTCGCCTGAGTCCGCCAGCGCGGCGAGCTGAGCGGGGCCCTCGGAGCGGGAGGTGAGTGTGGACGCGCCGCGCCCCGCGCCGCCTGCGCATCCGGCAGCGACACCGGCTCCGGTTCCAAGGGTCTTGGGTTCGAACCCCAGGGTTACCTGGCTGCCCGCGCCCTCGTGGCCCCGACCTGGCCCCTCCCGTGCCCTGGGTAGGGCACCCCGGCGGGGCCAAACGGACCCTCCCGCCTCGCTTCGCCGCGGCCCCTTCTCGGTTCCCCGACCCCGCTCGGCGGGCTGGGGACGTGCGGCGCCACCAACGCCCGGACACCAGGGGTTCTGCGGGGCCGCGCGCGCCGGCCGGCCGGCCAGCCGGCCAGCCTTAGCCCTGCCCAGCACCGCTTTGCAGGGCTCGGCCAACTCCTCTGGGCACTCTGCAAAGTGCAGCCCGAGTGCCCGGTGTTCGTGCCCGCCGGGACCACTGAGCGGGAACGCGGGGAGCAGGGTCCGCCCGGCCGGGGATTCTAGGGGTGCGCGGCCGCGGACTGGCTCATTCATTGAGGACTGGAGCAGCTGGTCCGCTGCCTCCTCCGGGCCGCCCGCGGGCATGTTGGCCGGCAGCTCTGGGGGCGGTGGCACAGGCAGCGCAGGGCGGGGTGGGGTCTTCGGGGCCCGACCCCGGGACTCCATGCCGCTGAGCTCCTGCCGGGAAGGCCACGCGGCGCCCCCACCCGGCCCGCGCCCCAGGCCGACTCACGCGCTGAGGCAGCCGCTGGAGGGACCCGTGGGGACGCGGCGCCGCGTGGCGGCGGCCGGAAGGGAAGGCCAACGGGGCTCGCGGGGACTTCTCGCGGCCACCCAGACCCTGCCGCTGTCCCTTCTGCCTGAGCAGCAATGTGTGGGTGGACAGGCACTTGGGCACCGGGGAGGCGGTAGGGGGCTTTGAGGTGAGTGGCCTCCTGCGCCCTGGTGGTGGTTGCGCTTCTTACACTCGGTACCACGGAGGGACTGTGCCACGTGTTACTGCTTTTAATCCTCATAGCATGGGCTAGGAGGTACCCATATTCCAGATGAAGAAACTGAGGATAAGAGAGGTTAGGTAACTGGGTCAACGCTGCACAGCTAGTGAGCAGCAGTGGCTGGTAGTCTCTCCATCTGTTAGACTCTGCCTGTTGGTGGAAAAAATGTGTATTGAACCCTCTCTGTGCCCCACACCCTCCCAGGCACCCCCAGACCCCGCCTTCTTGATAACAAACAAAACAAGTACGTAAAATGCCAGGCTAGTATCAGAGTGGAAGCTAGGCAGTTACAGTTTGGGGAAGGGCAGCCTCTGGGAGGGCATGCTCTCATGTGCCATGTGCCCAGCCCGGCAGGTCCAGGGCCCTGGGGCAGAGCTTGCCAAGAACCTCACCTGTGAGTGGGAAGAGGGAGGGACGGGAAAGCTGGGTGTCTTGAGGGGAAACCGTGGAGCCTGCAGTAAAGCGTATGTGAAGGGTATATGGCCTCTGTACCTGGGCCTCAGGCTGGTGCAGCCCCTGGCAGCGTGGAAACGTCCCAGGATTTCATGGTCAAAAAGGACTTAAAGGTCATGAACTTCAGCCCCTTCATCAGTGCTTCAGTCTCCTGCAGACTCTGCGGCCGGGTCACTGACTCTGCTTGAAAACCCCCAGCGATGAAGACGTCACTTCCTATCACAGCAGTCCGTCCCATGTCCCACCCAGGGAGCATGCCAGAGGGCTAAGAGGAAACTCTCTTCTGGTTCAGCAAAAGGCCTGCGTTTCCTGCCAACCTGGTCCTGTCCTCATGGGCAGCATACGAGATGTCAGGTTAACTCTTACACTCCGTTGCCTTTGGAGGATGTTAAGAGAGAGGTTATGACCCGTCTAGGCCTCATCTGTTCTGGTTTTGCACCTTTTCTGACTCGACATGTCCCAGTCAGGCTCCATCCTGCCTCCCTCCCTGGGAGAAAGTCGGTGGGTCTCCACTGAACACAGGGTGACCTGGAAGCGGAGACCTGCTCTCACCTCCTTCCTTCTGGAAACCTGCCACCACTGATGGTGCCAACGATGCATGTGCTTGTTGCCATCAGTTCACACTGTGGATTCCTCTGGAGCCCTGAGACCTCCAAGCCAAGCCCCACCCCCACCTCCTTCTGGTTTTGCCTCGTACTAAGAGTTCAGTTACTTGTCTGTTTCCTCATCCAAAATGAAGGCATGAGAGTGAGGAGAAGGTGGTATACTGATTAAGAGTGTGGGTTCCAGAATCAGCTGTTCGGAGGCTGTATGCAAGTCACCAACATCTCTGACCTCGATTTTCTCATCAGGAAAAATGGAGAGAACTTCATGGGATGGGCTGACGGATAGAGTGCCTGCAGTGTAGGCCTGCCACGCTGAGGTACTACCCACGGGTCTGGGGAGTCTCGAAGGGCCTATAGGAAGAGGTTTGAAGATTCTAAAGACTTAGAAGGGTACAGATGCCAACTCAAAGTCTAGGATGGCCCAGCCGGAGTAGCGCAGTTGATTGGGCATTATCCTGTGCACTGAAAGGTTGCCGGTTTGATTCCAGGTCAGGGCACATACCTGTGTTTTGGGTTCAATCCCCAGTTGATTGCTGTTTCTCTCTCTCTCTCTCTCTCTCTCTCTCTCTCTCTCTCTCTCTCTTTCTTCTTCTTCTTCTTCTTCTTCTTCTTCTTCTTCTTCTTCTTCTTCTTCTCTCTCTCTCTCTCATCTCTCTTCCTCTCTCTAAGTATGTCCTCAAGTGAGGATTTTTTTTAAGTCTAGGATGGAGGAGGTAGTAGGAAACAGTAATGCAGGCAAGGCAGGATACATCCCAGGCCCTACCGGATACCACCTCCCAGAGAGCGGCTCATCCAAGCCAGCTAGCTTGCTTTGCTTTGGTTCATTCTAGAAGTACATAGTTGGGAAGCGACTTAGGAGAGAGTGTGCCCAGCCTACTCTCCTGCCCACGGCACACAGAGCTAGAGCTGGAGCCTGCATTCAGGGCCGGCCTCTGTCCAACCCTGTTCTCCTTCCTAATTCAGTCCTCATCATCCGTTCTCGGGACACTGGCTCCCCCTTTCCACCTCTTGTTGTGGACACTTTGGCTTCCATCTCTACCCTCCAGCCTCCTCCTGGCCATGCCACATGGTCCCACCCTTCCCATCAGAACGCCCCTCCCTCTGCTCTGCCCTCCGCCCTTCCAGATCCCATCTTAATAGTCTGTTGAAGTCCCTCTTGACCCACAGTCCCTCTTGAAGACACCCTGTTCAGAGCCCCATCCTGCTCAGCCAGGTACAGCGAGCACTCAGCACATACTGCCTGGGGGACGTTCAGGACCTGGATCTCTGGTGGAATTAGCCCATTATGTCGTGAACGTGGCGCAGGGGGCCGGGGAAGGTGAGCACCATGAGATGGCCGTGCAGGTGGTCCTTCCTTGCTAGTTTATTCTTACCATTCACCTGGTGGCCAATTCTTACCATTCACCTGGTGGCCATGGCTGGGGTGGCAGATGCTGTCCTCTGGGACTGACTGCAGTTTTGTAATTTAGCCCCGTCATGAACTCAGCTAAGGACCCATCGCTTCCCTGAGTGGAAGGAAAGATGGACCTGAACAGTGGCAGGTTGTTCACTGCACAAGGACCAGCCCACACTCCGCTCACCAGGCCTTGGCTTCTGGGGCCGTGAACACCTTGTGCTTGTACCCAAAGGTACCAAAGCACGAGAGGCGATGCACTTCAGATACGTGTGCTCTTCCTGGGCCTGTGTCCTTTCTCCTGGGGCATCACATACAACCTGTCATGTATGCGTGCTGGAAGCTGCGCCTCCAGAGCCCCTGAGGGCCAAGGCATCTGTCATTGCTGACTTGGGATTCCCTCCTCCCTCATCAGGTGCTGTCAAGCATCCAGGCCCCCTCTGCATTTTTCTGGGTCAACGTCATTCTTATAGATTTCCCCTCGGCCCAGGAGTGCCAAGACAACTCTGGGGAGGGGTGGGAAGCAGGGCAGCAGGCGGGCAGGGACCCACCCCAGGAGTGCTGGGGACTTGGAGCCCAGCTGCGGTCAGCACAGTGAGTTCCTGCCTCCAGATGTTCTTCAAAGCCTTCGGGCTCCGCCCCCTCACGCAGCCGCCTGCGGTTGCTTGTCCTGACTCCCAGCCACCAGAACGTGAGATCACCGACTGCTTTGGCAGGGGTTTGGGGGCTGTGACCCCGGCATTAAACTATAGGTTCTTGGCTCATTACTCATCCCACTCTTGTCGGGATTGAAGTGGTCTCTGCGAATTACATCCTTGTTTAAATAGAGCCGGCTTTGGGGAGGACAGTTCCAAATATAAGCTTCGTTTATGACCAGGGCTGGGCGGGGGGATGGGGGTTGAGGGGAGCCTGAAGATGAAGGTTAGAAGGCAGGGCTTGTCTGAAGGGTTGGGGGGCTTCCTGAGAGACCCAGGACCCCTTCTCACCCTGTCTTCCCTGTGACCCAGCACTTAGAGCAAGAAGGAGCCACACCATCGCTGAGAACTGGCAGAACCGCTTTCCTCTCCTCCCCCAGGGAAGCTCACACCCACAGCTCTCCATCCTCCCAGGCTAGTGAAAAACACATGGCTTAGCGGGGTCTTAGCGGTGGGGCCATGAGGCCAGAACCAGGCCCTGACCCCATGGGGGCTCTGGTTTCATTAGAGAGGGCCAGGTAGGCCTTCCTTCAAGATGCAGTACGCAGCTGCCGGTCCTGGGCCTCCCCCGGACCTCAGAGGAAGGAAGGAGGGAGTGCCCATGGACGAGTGAGTGAATGGACAGGTGGGAGCAGGAAATTAGTGCGCTGATGCGCATGAATGAAATGGGGGCCCGTGCCCGGGACCGCGCCCACAGACGCCTCTCCTTCCCTCCTCAGCCCCTCCTGTGAGTGGGCAGGTGGGAGACAGCGGCAGGGCAGGGGACAGAATGTCCTGCTAACAGCCTCTGTCCTGACTCTGGGCTGCTCACGGGGCCAGTGTCCCACCCAGTGGCCAAACAGAATCCACATTCATGAGTGGCCATTGAGTCCTCCCAACGGCCTGGGCACAGCCCCTGGCTGCAGAATGTGCCCGTTGCATTTTCCGAATTCCTCCGGGCGCCGGGCCAGGCGGTGTGTGTAAACAGGGCCTGCTCCTCCGAGCCCTCACTTGGCCTGCAGGGCACTGCCCTCTAGGGATGCTGCGCAGGGGGCTTCTCTGGGCTCCTTGCAAGCGTGCGCGGTGACTGATGCAACACACCAGGGAGTGGTCAGTGTGGGTCCACCGAGGCCACGGCCAGACGGAGGAGAGGAGCCAGGACCAGGTCCCGGCACCCGAGGTGGAGGCTGCGGAGCCAGGTGCAGCAGGCGTCTGTGTCCTACGTTAGCCTACACGGCAGGAGCAGAGCACACAGTGCACCCCTTTAAAGTGTACAGTCCATGGTTTTTAGTGTATTCACAAGGTTGTGCAACCATCACAACCACCTAATTCTGGAGCAGTCTCATCACCCCCAAAAGAAACCCCATGCCATTGGCAGTCACTCCGAGCCCCCCCTCCCCCAGTCCCTGGCAACTACTAAGCTACTTTCTGTCTCTGTGGGTTTGTCTCTTCAGGACATTTCATATAAATGAAGTCACACAGTGTTTTCCTTTCTGTGACTGCTTTTCTTAACTTGTCATAACCATTTCAAAGCTCATCCGTGTGGAAGCCTGCACTAGGGCTTCCTTCCTTTTTAAGGCTGAATAATATTCCGGTGTGTGGACGGACCACGTTTTGTTTATCTGTTGAGCACCAGTGGACAGTTGAGCTATTTTCACCTTTTGGCTATTGTGAGTAACGCTGCTCTGAACATTTGTGTGCGGTTTTTTATGTGGACGTGTGATTCCGTTTCTCTTGGGTAGACACCTAGGAGTGGAACTGTGGGGTCATGTGTTCACGATAACCCTTTCAGAAGGGGCCAGACTGTGCCCCACAGCAGCTGCAGCATTTCTCATTCCCCCCTCGCCCCCTTTCTGTGGATAGGAAACCAGCACAGAGAGGCAGAGGCGCTGACTCGCAGCTGCACAGTAGAAGGGGAGCCTTCTGCCCGGGGGGCCTGAGCTCTGAGCATGCAGATGGGGAAATTGAGACAGAGGGTGGCAGTCATGACTCTGAGGCAATCTTTACAGGGCAGTCCCATCCTGCAGGGGGCTTCTGAGGACTGATGCCTGCTCTGGGCCCTCTCCATGCCTGCCACCTGCTGTCTTTCCTTGAAAGAAGGGGTGGGGAGGGACTCACTCCTTGAAGCAAGACCCTGATACACTGTCAAAAACGTATACTGCTCATCTTTTCCAAGACTCCCCCTAAAGGACCCTCAGCCTTTCCCCAGGATGGCTGTGCATTGAGGAGAGGGAATAAGTGCTGATCCCAATCAATAGTCCTGAATGCACTTACCAAGGTCAGGTGACCTGTGGAGTTTTCGCTCAGCCCACAGCCTGTCCCGTGGTTACTTCCTCAGTTCCTGAATGTACAGTCGGAGTACACACACCAAACAACCAGCAGAACCCACAGTTCTTGCCCCAGAGAGGTTAAGGCACCTGCCCAACATCCACCAGCCAGGAGAAGTCAGAGGGCCCACGAGCACCGTGCACCTTCTCCAACTCTGACAGATGGGCGCACTCTGCCCCGGTGCACCCCTACTGGCTCCTGCTGAGGAGCGTCTCGCTTGGACACACCGCATGGGGGAGAGGTGCTGGAGGCTCCCCTGGACAGGTCGACTTCCTTCACCTCAGGCTCAGAGTCAGAAGAGACACTGTCCTCCCAGGAAGGCCACAGCACAACACTGCCAGGTGGTGGGCACCTCTGTCTTTCGTGGGTGCATCTCACAATCATTGTGGAGAGCCACCCGGGGCCAGGCTGTGCGCCAGGCATCAGGGCCATTCAAACTTGCCAAGAGCTCCTCCATTGCAGAGGCTCACAGCCTGTTGGAGGGCAGCCAGGGAGCGAGGGGGCTAGTGGCTTCCTAGGTAGCAAACTGTAGGAAAGGCTCATGAAAGCGCCCAAAGGAGGGCATCTGGGCGGGATCCGCTGAAGCCAGCCAGGTGAGGCCAGGGGAGATACAGGTGTCCCAGGTGGGGATGGCATATCCCAGCACTGACCCGAGAGAGACCAGGAGATAGCCGAGGCCCAGCCCCTTCTTTTGGGAGAAAGGGCGCAGTGGAGCAGCCCGCCTCAGGCATACAGCTCTGAGAGTCAAGAGTTGGGATGTGAGCCCACCTGGTTCTAACTGCAACCCCCTTCACCCCAGGGACCCGAAGGAGAACAGCTGAGGGGGAGATGATGCCCTAGTGGAGTTCCTGGCCAGGTCTTCTGGGAGAAGTAGGGTCCCCACCCCATGAGATAGTCGCCACTCCCCACGCAACCATTCAGAGCTGGTCTGTACCATGGCGGGAGGATGAGCACTTGGCTGTGAGTGCTGTATCTCCCCTCACCCAGGGAGTGGGGCTGCTGCTGTCATTTCACAGGTGAGGAAACTGAGACACAGAGAGAAGAAGGAACTGTCATCGAGAGCCCAAGGTCTAGGCACGGCTGAGGGGCAGGTCAGGCAGTGAGTGGGTGCTCACCAGGCCCACCTCCCAGCCTGCAAGAATCCCTTTAAAGAGCTGGTTGTTGCTGACAGCCTGTGCTATAAAGGGGTGTGTTCAGGATCTAGAAAGCCAAAAACCAAAGCCTTCTCTTGTCCCAGCATGTGGCAGTGTGCAGTCACCAGAGCAGGGAAGTGTGTGAGTATGTGAGCATGTTGCATGAATGTATGTGTGTGGACACGTGTGTGCACGTCTGTGAGCACGTGCATGTAAATATTGTGTGCTTGTGTGTACGTAATGGTGTGCACCCACATGTGTGTGAATGCATGCATGTGAGTGTTTGTGCGTTCCTATGTGCATGCACATGCGAATGTTTGCACATGTGTGCCATGCATGTGTGTGTACATGCACACATGTGAGTATATGTGTTGTGTGTCATTATGTCTATGAGTATGTGCATGAATATAATCTATAATAATATAATCTATAATAATAAAAGTGTAAAATGCTAATTAGACCAGACATCCTTCTGGACAACCTTCAGATAAAGCCAGA
This sequence comes from Murina feae, assembly GCA_004026665.1. Classification (NCBI taxonomy): domain Eukaryota; kingdom Metazoa; phylum Chordata; class Mammalia; order Chiroptera; family Vespertilionidae; genus Murina; species Murina feae. The sequence continues at coordinate 15,203 of PVJC01006777.1, read as the reverse complement.
GCTGCAGCCGCAGGATTGAGGCAGCCACTGCGGCTACAAGGGATCAAGGCAGCCACCCCAAGGCCTACTCTTGCACAAATTTCGTGCATCAGGCCTCTAGTATATAAAACAAAATGCAAGCCACAATTGCAAGGTACAAAGGTAATTTTAAATGTTCTTGTAACTACATTTAAAAACATAAAAAGAAACAGATGAAATTAATTTTAACACACTATATCCAAAATATCATTCCAATATGTAATCAATATAAAATCAGTGAGATGGTTTAGGTTCTTGAGGTCCTGTGTATGCTTTACACCTAGTGCGTGTCTCAGTTCTGACCAGCCACATGCAGGCACTCAGTGGCCATGCTTGCACATGGCTGACGTGCACCGTTGGGCTGTAAGTGCTCTTCAGCTGTGGAATCCCTGACATGCCCCCTGGCATAGCCCGCTCCTGTCCAAGCCCTCCTCGGCCTCCAGGACACCTGTTCAGACTGCTCTTCCTTCCCTAAGCCTTGGTATCTCAAACTGGCGTCCAGGAAACAGAAGTCTCTCCTCTTCCCCTAGGTCTGCTGAATCAGAACCACTGGGAAGGGCCTGAGATCTGCATCTTAACTAGCTCCCTGGTGACCTTGCCCACAGTGAAATTTCAGACTCTCTTAAGCCCTTACCTTTTCACCTCTAGATGCCATGTTCTGGGCACACTGGACAGGAGCTGTCCAGAAATGTACCATTTCCTTGATCACCACCATACCATTGCACATGCTATTTTCCTTTTCTTGGGATATTTGGAAAACTCCTATTCATCCTTCAAAACCCACCTCCAACATTGCCCTGCCTTTCCTCTAAGGCAACATGAGTTCCCTCCCCTACATTGCTCCTTCTTAAATCTACCCTGTGCACGGTGGTCCCTGGAGTGCTGGAACCTGATGAGGGTCGAGACTTCCATCTCCTTTCTGAAATCCCAGGTCCTAGCCAGCCCCCAGCTCGGAGCAGCCTCCAAGTGTGTTGTGGAATAAATCTGGGCCTGTGTGGGTGGGTCGGTCTCTGCAATCTCAGTAAACATCTGGCCACAGGGCCTGGCAGGAAGCTGACCTCGAGGGTACCACTCGCCTGGCAGCCGTGCCCTGTCTATAAATATATTCTAAACGCTGAGCAGCCCACAAGCATTCCTGCTCCCACCAGCCTGAGGGCCCTCCCAGCGGAAGAAAGGCAGCCGGAGGCCCTTGAGCCTGGCGGTGGCAGTCCCTCCCGGTGAGTGGGAGCGTGCCCACTCCAAGGTCAGCTCAGGGCCTGCCGAATCCGATTGTTATCTGCGTGTGCTTGCCGACATGCTTAGCGCCCAGGCTGCATTTAGCTCTGGGAAAGGCTTCCCATACCGGCAGCATGCTTTTCTTGGATGTCTAGGCTGTATTTATGCCGGGCTGGTGCCTGAGGAATAATTAAAGTCTCAGAGGCCACCGGAGGGGCCTGCCTGCTGCTGGGCTGTTGGTGCCTGCGTCTGCGAACCCAGGCCTGAGGCCCTCTGGTGCCATATTGCCCGGAGCCTATTGAGCTAAAGATCAAAGCTGGATTTTGACCAAGGCGTGTGTGAGCCGAGCCCCGTCAGGACACGAGACTTTATCATGTCTGGCATGAGGAAGACTCATAGGGGAGTCACCCAGGCAGCTATGGGGCTTCCTTCTAGTGCCTCACCTCTTTGAGCCTCAGCCTCCCCGCCTGGCCCAGGCTGGGAATGAGGACCTGTGTGATCAGCCATCAGTCTGAAAGTGCTTTGTCCACTACAGGCCAGGCCTGGTGTCTGGCTGGTATCATCCCGACAGCAGTGGACACTACTTCACCCGCCTTCTGCCACCCAGGTGTCTCAAGCATGTGCCTTCAGGAAAGATTGTCAGGCCCCAAAGCGTAGATCAGCAGTGGAGCTCACAAAGAGATGGCTCCCCGTCTACACCAGCAACAACAGGAATCGTGGGATGCCAGCCACAGGGGTCATGTCACATTTTCCAAGGGCTGCATGGGGAAAAGAAACACAATACAAACCTTCATGGTATATTTAATTAACCAGCGCTAAAACACTTTCATCTGAACACGTCTGAAAATCATCAATGAAACATTTCCCATTCTTCAGGCACTCGGGGCAGCCTCGGGGTGTGGGGAGGGGGCCGCACTCCGGTCCCAGCTTCTGGGCGTCACTATGTCAGTTCACTGGCATCGCCTCCACTGGCCCGTGAGCTCCTGACACCCACTGTGTGTGGTCATTCCTTGGCCCCGGAGGCCAGGCCATGTGCAGGTGCTCAGCAAGACAGATGTGGGACCTGCCCTAACGGGGCTCAGGGACTCCCAGCGCTGTGGTTTCCACGTGGTCTCTATCCTTGTGGTCCCCACAGACACCCATGCTCATCCAGGGCACCTGTACTTTTCGACCTGCCTTGCACCCCATCTCACCCATTTCCTCCCTGCTCCCCTGGATAGTACCTTAGCCCTAGCAGCCTCAGACTGGCTCAGGTCCTAGGAGTCAGCCGTGGGACCCCCCTTCCCCTACCTGGGGGCAAACTCTGTAGGCAGGGCCTCAGGAAGTTGTGGCAAGGAGAGCGTTTCTCTTATGACCATGGACAGCCAGTTAGGAGGCACTGGAGGGAAGTGGCTATACATGGGTGAAATGCATGTACACATGTTATTGTAGACGTATATATAGGTCTATGTATTATTATGTATCATTGTACACACTTTATATATCATATACAAATTGTGTATTTAGCTTACTGAGATTGAGTGCCATTCCGAGGTACCATGGACCAGGCACTGTGCTAGGACTTAGTCCAATTGGTACCCATCCCACAGCACCCCTTTGGTGGATAATGCTATCATAGTATACTTCCTGCTGAGGCTCTGAGGTTGCACACCCATCAAGGAGAAGGGACTGGGCCCACAGTCTATTTCCTACACTCTTGTAGGTCACTTCCCAGCCCAATGACAGCTGTAGTCTACACACAGTGCCTCAGTGGCAGGAGGTGGCCATGTGTCAGCCTGCTGTGTGGCCCCAAGAGCACTCACTGCATTCAGACTGCCTCCCCTCAGACACATGTCCTGGAAGGTCATGACCCTGGGTCATCCCAGGAAAACTCCAGAGGCTCCACTCAAGCTGATCATCTCACTGCAGACAAGACCCCTCCGCCCATGCGCTCACTCCTACTAGAGGCTTAACATTGGGTTGGGGCTGAACAGGGCAGAGTTGTCCACAGGGTTACCCACTGTCCATTCGCTCATTTCCGGTTCTTACATCTCAACTTTGTGTCTTTTTTCCTTGTCACCCCACTTTCAGCTCGGCCGCCAGGCTGTCTTTTATGTATTCTTGTGTTTTGGGTCACCTGAGTGCAAGTGATGGTAATAGACCTCCTACAGCACAAAAGGGTATTTATTGGCCTGTGGGGCTGCAAAGTCCATGCACTAGCAAGTTTCAGGTAGAGGTGGGTCCAGGTTCCCAGGCAACACCCCAGGAGCTGGCCTCTCTCTCAGGAGACCCTCCTGAAGGGTGGCAAAGAGGGACCCATGGCTTAGGCCTCCGTCCCACTCACCAGCCCAGCAAAAGTTCCCAGGGAAGCCTCTCATTGGTAGATCCATGCCCACTGCCCACCCAGACTTCATGGCCCGGCACATGGTGCTTTCAGGTAGGTCTGGGTCATGTGCCCAACCCTGGACCTGGGGGTGAGGTCAGCCCCACCCAGGTCTCGTGGCCTGGACATTCCCTTCTTTCCCTCTCTTCCACTCTCCGGCGCCCCTCGCAGCTATTTGAGAAGGTAGGGGGAAGAAGAAGGGCGAGTGGGCTGGCAAATTTCAGGATTCCCAGAGGGTTGGGGAAGCAAGGTGGTATATTGTCCTATGTTAGTAATTTTTGCCCCAACATATAAATATGAATCCAAATATTTATATAGGCATTGTGTGTGTGTGTGTGTGTGTGTGTGTGTGTGTGTGTGTGTGTGTGTGTAAGAGAGAGGGGGGCATAGAAAGAGATGATAGGTAGGTAGGATGATACCTAGATAGAGAGACTCTCCTGTGTAAGGCTTTTTTGGACATTTGAATCAAGTTTCAGTGACTATACAAGTTGGAAACCCCCAGCCTACGATGATCTCAGACACTTTGCCTCCCTGACATGCTGGCACCTGGAAGTCTGGGAATGACAGTCAAGCCAGGAGCTTAGTCCTACCCCCCCCAGCCTCCCTCTGGCACAGGCTCCTGGTGTTAGGGCGCCCAGACCCTCGGGTGCAGGGCAGAGGCACCTCTCTCCCTGTCCAGAGTCTCGAGTAAGAGATGGCATTGCTCCCGGCAGCCTGGCAGGGAAAACCTCCGTCAGCCCACTGAGCAAAGCCGGGTCAGCGAAAACAAAACAAAAGCCTCAGAAAGCAAGTGCTGTCAGCAAATGAGGAAAATGCTGGAGGGAGTGACACCTCTCCTTCCCCGGATGAGGCCTTTGGTCCCTGCCTCCCCGCTGTGCAGTCTGAAGGGCCCTCTGTGATGTCTGGCTCCTCACAGGGACCAGTGTGGGGAGCTGGGTCCTCCCCACCCCACTTCTCATCGCTGGTCCCTCTGCTCAGGATGCAAATGCAAAGACACAGTGGCTCCTGGGAGAAGTCAGGCGACCAAGCACAGAGGGAGATGTCAGCTTTGGGGATGAACTTGAATTTGGGTCATTTGCAGCAGCTGAAGCATCTGGGATGGGACTTGTGACCAGACAGATCCAGTCCAGGTTGCTTCCCCACAGAGAAACAGCCATTCTCATAGGTCCAGGAGCAGAGGAGGATGACCGCAATCATTTGTCAGCCCCATTGTGCTGAGCTTGACCTCCGCCATCTTGTTTAACCCCCCAAGACCCTGGGGGCTCTATTTTATCCCCATTTAACAGACACGAAAACTAAAGCCAAGAGACATTGACCATTACAGCTATCTATTGCCATGTGCCAAACAGCCCGGACCTGGAGGATTCAGACAACAACGTTCCATAGTGTTTCATGATTCTATAGGTGGGCAGCATGGCTTTCTGCGCTCCCGCCTGGGCCACGCGGGGGTGGCCAGCTGGTCCCAGCTGGATTTGCTGATGCAGTTTGGGCAGAGCAGCTGGGTCATTTTGAGAGCACCCCAGCCAGAGGTGCTCTCCTAGGTGTCTTCTCCCCAGATCTGCTGGGCCTGGGCCCCCTAAGAAGGAGGATCAGGCTGTGCCCACAGGGCAGCAGGAGCACTGCACACCCAGGAGGTGGGGGCCATACTCCAGGCCCCTGATGGCCCTCAGGGTGACACAGGCACATTGGGCCCTTGGCTGTGTGACCCTGGGCAAGTCTCTAAGTCGTTCTGGGTCAGCTCCTCAGTGAGGAGATGGGAATTTACTATTGTGCCTGCCTCACGAATTAGCACAGTAATCAGCCCTGGTGATGGAGGTAGTGTGTTGGGGTGAAGGGAAATAGAGCTGCTTATTGTCTATACCTACCCTCATGGCTGCCACTAGGGAGCACACAGCTGTTGGCCCGAGTGATGGAATAGGACCTGGTTGCCAGTGGAAGAGCCTGACTTCTGGGGTCAGCACAACCAAGTCCCATTTCTGCCCAGCCCACAGCATGACCTTTGAACTTCAGCATACTTGTGACCCTACCCAGCAAGGTAGCTGAGCACATCTGCCTCACAAACTCAGACTGGCACCCACCTTCCTCCAGGTCTGGCTGGTCTAAAGCTCTGCTATACAATCCCCAGCAGGGTGGCAGCACTATACTCCAGCTGGGGCACCAGGCCCACCTGCTGGCAGTGGGGTCCATGCCCAGCCTTCCAGGGCAGCTTCTGCTGCTCCCGGGAGCAATTCCCCCCAGCCGCTGAGGCGGGAAGGAACCCTGTCGCCCACCAGCTGGGGCTCCTGGAAGCACTTAGCTTTTGCCTACTTTCCAGAACCTCCCAGCCTGGGGACCAGCCTCTCCAGATCAGTCCCTCTCTCAGCTGTGAAAGCAGCGGCCCTGGGAGAACTCGGAGCTGCTCGGCTGTGGGTCAGCTGGTGGCTGCAGTGCAGGGGCCCTAATCAGAGACTGAGTGAGCTGTCACCCAGCTTCATCTGTGCTTCTTGGCATCTCAGTGGACAGGCAGAGCTGGCCCTGCTCTCAGGGCACTTTGGGTATCTTCAAGGACCCAAGCATGATGGTTACTGAGCCCAGGACTGTGCTGACTCAGAGAAGAGGCCCAAGACAGTAGGCCAGTGTCTCCCTCTGGGGATGGAGGCTCATCCACTCAGGGGTGAGCAGTCATGGCGGAGTCACAGCCGGCTCTCCCACCCCAACTCCTTGCCAGCTCGTTGGCCCATGAGGCTCTAGGACCCTTCATAGACTCAGGCAAAAGGGAAGACCCAAACCCCAGATAACTCAAAGGCCCCTCCCCACACAAGACCCCAGAACGGACCAGCACTGAGCCCAGAGGAAGTAGGGGGCTTATCCCCTCTCTTAGCCTTGGGATAGAGCTGTCAGTGATAGACACGTGCCATCCAGCTCATCATGTAGGGCATGGTCATATGGTGAGGCAGTTGCTTAGTCTAGAGTGTTGCAGAGGCAGTGAGCCAGGGGCTAGAGTATAGCACCCAGGGCCTGAATTCTAGTCTTAGAGACAGGTAGATGGATGGATGATGAATGGATGGGTGGTGGATGGAGGGATGGATGGATGGATGGATGGATGGATAATGAATAGTGGGTGGATGGATTGATGGATGGGAAGATGGATGAATGGATGGATGCATGCAAGATTGGACAATGGATGAATAGATGGGTGGATGGATGGATGGGAAGATGGGTGAATGGATAGATGCATGAATGAATGAAGGATGGATGGATAGATGGGTGGATGGTATTTGATGAGTGGATGAATTACTAAGTTTGCCAAACATTATGCCAAGCAGGAGACACAAGGGTGAACCTGTCGAATGAGGCCCTGTCCTCCAGGAGCTTCTCCTCCAGCACAGGAGGCGATTCACCCATGTGAACAGGTGGAAGAGGACTCCGAGTGCCATAAAGGGCACTGCATTGCAGCAGGATGATGATCACACAGGAGCATGGTTTGAGGAGTGGGGTGGGCGGTGTCAAGAAGACAGTCTGGGTGCTATGTGGGCACATCCCAAACAGACATTTCACTTCCCAAAGGCACCCTGGTTTCCCCTCTCTGAATAGGAACTTGCCCTGACCCCTAGTCACAGCTCTGACTCCTCACACCTGTGCCCCAGACCACCGCCATTATTTGCTTTCTCTGAGCCCTCACAGGATGCTGGCTGTCTCTGCCAGGAGCAGGGGGGTAACAGAGATGGGGCAGGTCCCTCCTGCCAACCCCAGGCATCATTCTCCTGCCCCTGAGCCTCTCTGTCCAAGCATGCTCACCTCCCATTCATCTCCCCTTGTATTTTCCTGGTGGAAAACAATTCTGGCAGCTTTGTGAGGAGAAACCTGGACAGGGTAGCAGGGGGCTAGCCCAGGACACGTGGCCAGTTAAGCTTTCCCAGGTCCGGGTACAGAAAGACCCCATAAAAAGGTCAGCTTTCCCTAGGAAGACAGAAACATAAATGCAACACCCAGCCTCACGTGACAGAGTTCAAGTATGCTCAAATACATAGATCAGTACACTTTCAACTTTTACAAGGTCCAGACCCTTAGGAGGGAGGAGGAAGGGGGATGGGATGAGGGGGCCTGTGAGCTGCTATCTAAGGCGGGGTCCCAGGGAGGGTGGGCTGGGTCAGGTGTGGGTGGGAATGGGCTGGGGCAGGCCCCTATGGATTCATCCCATTTTCTTATGGTGGGAACCTCTACTTGCTTTTATCTCCCTGGTCAGGGTTCCTTTCTATTTTGCAATTTTTATAAATGTATAACAAATTACTCTCAGAAGTGTTCAGTTTGGACAACACATTCTGTGATCTGTCTAGAGGTCAAGAAGGGGCCTCCCGCTGGCCATACCTCTTGGGGCCACACTGAGGGACCCTCCAGGAATGTTTCCTTCCAGAACTGATGGTGCAGATGGAGTTCATGTGCCGTCTAACATCCCAAAGCTCCCTTGCAATTCTGGGATCCTGAGGAAAGCAGTTGGCCTCCTTGTGGTGGTAGTTGTTTTATAGGATAAGTGTTCTTATGTTTTTATGGTCAACTTTTTTAAACATACACAGACGTAGGGAAAAAAGCATCCAAACTCTTGCCTATCTCTCAGGGTTACTAACACCTGGCAATCCGCCTCCATCCGTTCCTGCCCCCTGCTGACTCTTGCTGTGTTCTTTAAAGCAAATCCCAGATGCCACATTATTTAGCCTGTAAAGACTTCCAGAAAAGCAGTCGGCCCTTCAGATAAACTGGCGATCGGCAGAGTGTTGTACTAATGAGGTACCAGTGTCAGTGGGTTGTTTGTCTTTTTAATGGAAACTAGAACGAATTTGAGGTCATCCACCGCCATGAGCTTTTGCAGCCACATTCCATTAGGCTCTCTTAGCGGGGTGGGTAAGGGACGCGCCCCCGATGCTGTGGGTCTCCTGAAGTGTGGGCACTGTCTGTGCCAGGTGTCAGGGGAAGATCAGGAGGCCTTAGGACAATTTGGAAATCTCTGGTGGAGGACAGTGGCTTCACGGCCCAGGACAGGCACACAGCACACGCCAGTGTGTGATGAATAGGCTCTCAGGGAAAGAGGCAATTCAGGGGGCTATGTGAGGAGAAAGGCAACGAGCAGGTCATAGGGCAGCCAGAGGCCAACCCAAGAAGAAATCAGTGCCCAACGGGGTCACCTGTGAGTCCCATGTAAGGTTGTATTTGGTCAAGATGCTTTTCAGTCACAGGGGAACAGAACTCAACTCCAAACAGAGTAAGCAAAAGTGAGACTATTGGCTCCCATAACTGGGATATGCAGGGCAGGCGTCAGGTGCAGCTGGATCCAGGTACTCAAATAGTGGCTTCAGAATCTAGTCTAATAGAACAGGGAGGGTCAGCCCTGCCAGATCACCTGGACAGAGGGCAGAGGAGGATAGTTCCCCAGAGGAAACTCCAGATGCTATTGCCAGAAATACGAGGATGGGTGCTGGGCAGGCAATAAACAGATTTTCACACAGAGGGAGCATTTGCAGCTGCAAGGATGGTCCAGGGGTGGGAATGGAGCACAGCAAGGACTTTCAAGCCCTGACCCCGGAGTGCAGCCACATGCAGGATGCGGATTGCGAACTGCTATCCCCTGGGGTCATATCCAGCCGACACGTGTTTGGTTGGCCACAGCTGTTTCTAAAACCATAGAATTCACAAGAATATCCAAGCTTCTGTTAGAAATCCAAGAGGGGCGTCCGCAGTGGGTTGACACGCCACCAGGAAACAGTCGGGTGCGGCCGGGCAGCTGCTGCCCCCTTGGATGCGGATGAATCTCCTGTTGGGCTCCGTCCCCAGGTCCCTATTGCCCATCCCCTGCTCCCCTGCCTCAGGGTGCTGTCACCCAGCCCCTTTGGGCATTTGCATCTGCACCTCAGGGCCTCGAGGGGATTGTGGCTGAGAGAGGCTGAGAGAGGTGACAGGAACAAGGCTTTACTAAATATCGGCCCCAGGAAATGCTGACAAGGTTTGGGGTCTCCAGGCAGTCAAGGCCAGCCCTTCCCAGCTGCCACAGTGAGGCCACCATGTCTCTCGTGTCCCTCGTGGTCATCACCCACCTGGCTGAGTCCTGCCCCGCCTTCCTGGCAGCCCAGGCCAAAAATGCTCTCGGCCCTGCAGCTCTTGACCCAGAAGCAGGAAAGCCTGCAGTTTAGTAATTCAAGGTGGTTTCTGCCTTTTCCCACCTGCCTCCTCTCCTCCCAAAAAACCACATACGTCAAAGTGTCTGGCAGCAGGTGAGCATAGTGCATTGAGCTGTTTGGGGGCACTTTGAAGGAAATTAATTAAGACCAGCTGAGATGTTAAAAGCTGGATGGGGCAGGGCCAGGGACAACTTGCCTGGGGACACAGGGGCAACCCGAGTCCACTAGATGGGACCAGTCAGGAAACTGCCGCTCCGCTGGGTTCCAGAGCTGAGTCTAAGAATAGGGCAGGCGAGCAGAGTGTGGGTGAGGTGCAGAGGGGGTTGGGAGGAGCCGATCACCTGGGGGCTTGGTAGGTCGCTGGCTCTGGCCCCCAGAGTGGTCCTTTCTCTTCCTGGTCTCAATTTACCTACCTATCGAGGGTGCCTGCAGAGCTTTCCAGTATGCGGCCCCTGCCCGCCCTCCCGCAGAGGGGGCTCCCTGCAGGCCGGGCACCAGCCTGGTGCTCACCAGGGGAGAGCAAGGTCAGGTCCTTCACTCTTTTCATTGTAAAAGCAATTCCTGCTCTGTGGCAGACACGGGCAGGGACATTTCAAAAGTACAAAGGCCAGCGTCCCCCCTTCCAGTCCTCCTGGGAAACCTCGGGGCCCTCTTGGTTGGTGCGTAGGTGGCTCTGTCTGCTTGTCTGCAGAGCCCCTCCCACGGGCTATCTCGCATGCTCTGCTACGGTGACACAGGTGGCCCCTCACTCTCCCTAACAGCCCTGCAGTAGCTGGGGACTGTCCCATGGTGACCACACAGTCCTGTTGGTGTGTTCGGGTTGCCAAGTTGCTTTTTTTTTAATTTCCTACAATCTTTTCCTTACTTAAAAATTATCATAAACACATTATGTTAGAAACGAAAAGACCAACGGGATGTGCCCGTAGCATTAAAAGGTGGCATCTGTTAGTCCGCCCCTCCCCAGTGCCCCAGACTAGCCCGCTGGGGCAGCACTTCGCATTTGCTCTCCCGCCTCCGAGAGCCAAGCTCGGGGGGCCTTCGCTGGGCTTGAGTGGGCCAGACACAAGTGGCTGGTGCAGAGCTACCTGGGGCCTCGTCTTAGCTCTATCTCCACTCCCGCCTGATCCATGCAGTAACCACATCTTGTGGAGATACAAGCTGTGGCATCCCACAGACTCAGCTCTGGAGTAGGGTCACCCCCAGGTCATCGTCCCCCAGGTCAGGGTCATCCCCAGGTCCAGGTTACCCCATGTCATAGGTCAGAGTCACTCCCAGAGTCACCTGTCTGCAGAAGAATGTGCTCCACCTCATTCCTCCCCATCTGACTCCAGGGCCTCCAGCAATCAGGGCTGCTAGTGCGTCCCCCAGCAGGATGAGCAGCCGCCAGCAGTCCGGGTGGCAGGATACATGTGGCAGGTCTCCATGCCCATGGCCTCTAGGGCTGCCCCACTTGGGTTGGGGAAGGACCCGGGCTGTATCGCCTCTCTCAGGTTCGTGGGCAACTCAGGGCCCTTTCCTGGGCATGAGGTCAGGCGGGCAGCACCGGGCCAGGCCTCCCCCCTAAGACGGGGAACGTGAAGGACGAGCCTGGCCCCTTTCCAGCACCCACTCGCCCACACTCACTCGCTGTGTGGTGACCTCTGCAGCCGTGCACCTTTCTGGGTCGCTGTTAGCTCAGCCGTAGCGCAAGGGGTAGGAATTCACAGCCACTGAGTGCTTACCATGCGCCAGGCATGTGACACCTGGCATGTCTTTTCATAGCACTGTGAGGTAGGGATTGGTTGGAAGAATTCCAGAAAAACTGTTCGGCCCATGTGTGCTCCACATTTGTCAGATAACAGGAGACACGAGTCCGCTGTGCATCCTTCCCAAAAGGGTCGGAGAGGGCAGGGTCCCGCACCTATGACATGAGGCCATAATGTATCAAAAGAACCTTTGCTTCTGGCACCTGGGTGCAGGTGGGCCGAGTCCAAAAAAGGAAGCAGTAGAGACTGAAGGGAGAGGCAAGTTTTTATTAACTTCTGCTGGCTGCAAGCTGCTCTGCTAATGTAAGCGTCCCGTCCTTCGTTCCTCCCGTCGCCAGATGTCTAGGCGATGCCGATCTCAAGACTGCAAGCTTTCTGCAAGATATCTGCTGAGCACAATAAGTTCTCTGTCCGTTTTATTCTCCTTAACCCTTTCACTTCCCTTTTTGCCTTGATGGCCAGGAAGCTCAGAGCTCAATTTGGACCTCATATGAGGTTTTTGGCTTTCAGCTTCTGTCTCAGCCACCCTGTGGTGTAGGCATCATTTCCCCTAAGCCACGTTTAGCCATTTTTTGGAGCAGATGGAGTATACAATTTAAAGAAACGAAGTTGGGAGGAGGGGAATGAAAGATGGAAGAATGAAAGGAAGGGACTGTCGCCTTTGGGCCAGTGCCAGGGGGTGGCTCTCATAGAAGTTAGGGTCGACAGACCACAGGGTTCAGAATGACTGTTCCAGCCAGCAAACACTTACTGAGCACCGACTGTATGCACAGCACTAAGTGGTTATCTCTTCATTTGCCCTTCTGGAGTCTTCTCTCTCCTCTGTCTCTTTCAGGAGCATTTCTGGTTCCCAGGGATTGGCTCACATGGGCTTCACCCCTCTCCCCTCCATCCTCGCACCCCTGTTCCCTGAGGACCCGTGCTGACTCAGGTCTGGCTCATGTCTCTTCACTTCTACCTTAAAGGCCAGAGAAGGGGGCTCCCTGGGCCCAGCACCCCACACGCCGTCCAGATAGACGTGGTCACAGTGCCGCTCTGAGTCCCCGGCTAAATATCCTGCTTGCTTTCTTTCTTCCTACTTTTTCCCCAACTGGTGAAAGAAAAACACCCAGAGGGCCAGGGAGGGAGGGGCTCTCTATGGGGTCTCAGCCAACACCACCCTCTGAAGCCAACAGAGCCAGGGCTTGTCTGGGATGAATATCGGCGTTATTCAGCCTGCACACCATAGGGGCCAGGCAGCCCCTGCTCCCAGCCAGCCCCTCTGCAGTGGGCCCCTCTGCAGGCAGATGGGGGCTGAGCCGGGCCTTCAGGAACCAGGGTTGATCATGCAGCCAGAGATCCCCCCAGAGTGTGGCTGGAGTTGAAGGCTCCTGCCCAGGAAAATTCACCCAGGGTACCCCAGGCTCAGGTCATCAAGAAGGGAAAGGAAATCCTCAGCCTTGCCATGACTCAGTTTCCTCTCATGCAAAGCAGAGGTAATGTCAGGGCCTCGGGGGGCACCCCCAGCCAGCCATGAAATGGTAGGATTCATGCCTTCATGATGCTGGCAAACAGGATGGTGACGAAAATGCAGGGAGGAGGTGACGACAGTTGTCCAGAAGGCGCAGGTGTTGGAGGAAGTTGACTCTGGGTTCAGTTGAAGGTGGAGCCAACCGGAATGCTAACGGATTGGATTGGATGGGAGGGCAGAGAGGACAGGGGCAGGTGTGACTCTAAGCATTTGGGTCTGAGCAAGTTGCCAGAGAGTGGACCATTCATGGAGAAGTAGACAATAGATCAAGGCCATGCTCTCTCCCGGAGCTCTAGAGTAGGAGCCTCTCCGGCTCCTGGGGGCTCCAGACATCCCTGGATTTGTGGCCGCATCTGCCTCTGTTATTGTGCGGCCTCTCCCTGGGTCTGTATCTCGTAAGGACACTCTAATTGGATTAAGGCCACGCTGACCTAGGATGACCTCATCTTGACTTGATTACGTCTGCAATGACCCTCTCTCCAAACCAGGTCACACCACAGGTTCTGGGGTTAGAATCTGAACATATTTTTTTGGGGGACACAATTCAACTCACAAGGCCCCCTATCTCCTGTCCCCTGCGCTGCCTCGGCAAAGACAAATTCAGAGGGCAGAGGAGCCACAAACAATGAGACAGAGATCTGAGGGCGAATCACTCCTGCTAAAGCCCCACAGAGGCAGCATCTAAGCTAAGGCATCTAGACCAGACAGCATGGCATGGGACAGTCTCAGGAAAGCATTGCAGGCGGAGGGAATCGTGAGTGCAAAGGCTCTGAGGCATGAGCGAGCTTGATGCTTTCTAACCCTTTTTTTTTTTAAATGCTTTTATTGATTTCAGAGAGGAAATGAGAGACAGAGAGATAGAAACATAAGTGAGAATCATCCATCGGCTGCTTCCTGCACGCCCCCTACTGGGGATCGAGCCCACACCCAGGCATGAGTCCTGACAGGGGATCAAACTGTGACCTTCTGGATCATGGATCAACATTCAACCACTGAGCCATGCCAACCGGGCAACTTGGCGCTTTCTAGAAGGCCCAGGAAGCAGGGCCCCGGGGGTGCAGGGGCTGGTAGGCCAGGGTGGGACTTGATTCCAATACCACAGAGGCCTTTACACTGGAGATAGAGCCTCGATTGTGTTTGGAAAGATCCCTCTGCTGCTATGGGGAGAACAAGATGTGCAAGCCACCAGGAAAGCCGAGACAAGGCATTGCTTCATCTTGTCAGAAGGTGTTGGTGGCCTGGCCCAGCCAGAGAGGGCACCAGACTTGTAGCAGGACAGAGGCCAGCCCAGATTTCTCAGAGCCTGTGGCTATTGGCTGTGTGTTCTTGGGCAAGTGTCTCAACCTCTCAGAGCTCCTTTCTCTTATCAGTAGAGTGTAGATGAGCACCCCCACACCTGAAGGTCCCCTTTTTGTCACATAGCTGGATGGGGCCATAGACCCCCTCCAGACCCCTTCCACCTTCCAGTGTCCTGGGGACTTACCAAGGCCCTGCTACCAGGCGTCCCTCCCCTAGGAGGAGCTAGTTTCTTACCAGGAGGAGCACCTGGCAGTGGGTCAGGAAAGGGGCAAGGCCTGAACGCTTGTTGTGGGAAGTCAGGGTGACAGGGCACCTGCCGGCCTTGGCCACCTGGGAGGAGAGTCCCAATGCTTGGGAGGCCTGGGGAGACAGCAGCCCTCTGCCAGGCACACCTTGGACTCCTACTTCCCTTCCAGCTTTGCTCCTTCTCTGGCTGGAGCCCAGTTCAGCCTTAGGCCAGGGAGATGCCCAGCTGGGGGACCTGGCACACCCCACCCTCCACAGAAGCCAGCCAGGCTCCCTGTGTCACACCCACACAGCTCACCTCAGCCCCCATCTGCACAGTCTCCACAAGGCCCAGCCTCCCCGAGCTTGCCCTCTGAGGCCCCTCTGCAGCTCACTATGTGACATAAGGACGTGGCCTACCCCCTCTGCGCCCTGCTAGCCCAGGAGGTCCTTTGCCAGTGAGGGATTTTACCCCTCCAGTTGGGATTCTGAAAATCCTGAGGACTTCCAGAGCACAGGGTCAGCAGACGTGTTCACATCCTGATTGCCCTAAACTGGGCCTTCTGGGACGTCAGTCTATGCGATGGGGTCTGTGTTTGTGTCCCAGCACCTGGCAGGGAGCTTGGCACACCTTCCACTTTGTAGAAATTCAATGAGTGAGTGAGTGAGTGAGTGAGTGA